>JADLZK010011155.1:0-98260 GCA_015847255.1 Hyparrhenia diplandra | reverse complement strand
TCTAGAAACATATACTAACGGTTGGGGAACGCCAACGTAATTGATCCTACCATCATCTAACCTATCCACCCTAACTTCCTATTTACCTTTAGGTGTTGTTCCCCTTCTTGTTTGATGCGTATGTCGGTTATAGAGATTTCGATGGAATTCAAAGATTTCACTCTAAACAAGTGGTACTCACGAGGCCTATGACAAGTGATTCTTGGGAAAACTCTGTAATGGTCCACTTGTTCAAATTTAGGTTCTCTAGGGTGATCCATTTGATTCCACAACCGCGAAAAAGTCTAGCTCGATTCTATTCTTGGGATTGGAAACTTCTCTTTGTTTTTTAAGTTTTGACATGAAATCAGCGCCAAAGCAAAATCCCTAATGTCACATCTAGAAACATATATTAACGGTTTGGGGAATGCAATGTAATTGATCCTACCATCATCTAACCCATCCACCCTAATTTCCTATGTACCTTTCATGTTGTTCCCCTTCTTGTTTCAATAATTGTAGGTCGACATAGAGATTTTCGACGGAATTCAAGATTTCACTCTAAACAAGTGCTACTTTGAGGCCTATGACAAGTGATTCTTAGAAAAACTCTCTAATGGTCCACTTGTTCAAATTTAGGTTCTCTAGGGTGAGGCATTTGATTCCACAACCGTGAAAAAGTCTAGCTCGATCCTATAGCGGATTGGAAACTTCTCTTTGTTTTGAGTTCAAGGTGAAATCAGCGCCAGCATCCCTAATGTCACATCTAGAAACATATATTAACGGTTGGGGAATGCAATGTAATTGATCCTACCATCATCTAACCCATCCACCCTAACTTCCTATGTACCTTTCATGTTGTTCCCCTTCTTGTTTCAATGCATAGGTCGACATAGAGATTTTCACGGAATTCCAAGATTTCACTCTAAACAAGTGCTACTTTGAGGCCTATGATAAGTGATTCTTAGAAAAACTCTCTAATGGTCCACTTCTTCATATTTAGGTTCTCTAGGGTGAGGCATTTGATTCCACAACCGTGAAAAAGTCTAGCTTCGATCCTATAGCCGGATTGGAAACTTCTCTTTGTTTTAAGTTCGCGGTGAAATCAGCGCCCGGCCGGTCCCTAATGTCACATCTAGAAACATATACTTAACGGTTGGGGGAACGCAATGTAATTGATCCTACCATCATCTAACCTATCCACCCTAACTTCCTATTTACCTTTGGTGTTGTTCCCCTTCTTGTTTCAATACGTATGTCGACATAGAGATTTTTGATGGAATTCAAAGATTTCACTCTAAACAAGTGCTACTTTGAGGCCTATGACAAGTGATTCTTGGGAAAAACTCTCTAATGGTCCACTTGTTCAAATTTAGGTTCTCTAGGGTGAGGCATTTGATTCCACAACCGCGAAAAAAAGTCTAGCTTCGATCCTATAGCGGATTGGAAACTTCTCTTTGTTTTGGTTCGCGATGAAATCAGCGCCAAAGCAGTCCCTAATGTCACATCTAGAAACATATATTAACGGTTGGGGAATGCAATGTAATTGATCCTACCATCATCTAACCTATCCACCCTAACTTCCTATGTACCTTTCATGTTGTTCCCCTTCTTGTTTTAATGCGTAGGTCGACATAGAGATTTTCGATGGAATTCAAAGATTTCACTCTAAACAAGTGCTACTTTGAGGCCTATGACAAGTGATTCTTGGAAAAACTCTCTAATGGTCCACTTGTTCAAATTTAGGTTCTCTAGGGTGAGGCATTTGATTCCACAACCGTGAAAAAGTCTAGCTCGATCCTATAGCGGATTGGAAACTTCTCTTTGTTTTAAGTTCACGGTGAAATCAGCGCCAGCCGATCCCTAATGTCACATCTAGAAACATATATTAACGGTTGGGGAACACAATGTAATTGATCCTACCATCATCTAACCCATCCACCCTAACTTCCTATGTACCTTTCATGTTGTTCCCCTTCTTGTTTCAGTACGTAGGTCGACATAGAGATTTTCGACGGAATTCCAAGATTTCACTCTAAACAAGTGCTACTTTGAGGCCTATGACAAGTGATTCTTAGAAAAACTCTCTAATGGTCCACTTCTTCAAATTTAGGTTCTCTAGGGTGAGGCATTTGATTCCACAACCGTGAAAAAAAGTCTAGCTTCGATCCTATAGCGGATTGGAAACTTCTCTTTGTTTTAAGTTCACGGTGAAATCAGCGCCCGCCGATCCCTAATGTCACATCTAGAAACATATATTAACGGGTTGGGGAATGCAATGTAATTGATCCTACCATCATCTAACCCATCCACCCTAACTTCCTATGTACCTTTCGTGTTGTTCCCCTTCTTGTTTCAATGCGTAGGGTCGACATAGAGATTTTTGAACGGAATTCCAAGATTTCACTCTAAACAAGTGCTACTTTGAGGCCTATGACAAGTGATTCTTAGAAAAACTCTCTAATGGTCCACTTGTTCAAATTTAGGTTCTCTAGGGTGAGGCATTTGATTCCACAACCGTGAAAAAGTCTAGCTCGATCCTATAGCGGATTGGAAACTTCTCTTTGTTTTAAGTTCGCGGTGAAATCAGCGCCCGCAGATCCCTAATGTCACATCTAGAAACATATATTAACGGTTGGGGAACACAATGTAATTGATCCTACCATCATCTAACCCATCCACCCTAACTTCCTATGTACCTTTCATGTTGTTCCCCTTCTTGTTTCAAATATGTAGGTCTCCACATAGAGATTTTTGACGGAATTCCAAGATTTCACTCTAAACAAGTGCTACTTTGAGGCCTATGACAAGTGATTCTTAGAAAAACTCTCTAATGGTCCACTTGTTCAAATTTAGGTTCTCTAGGGTGAGGCATTTGATTCCACAACCGTGAAAAAGTCTAGCTCGATCCTATAGCGGATTGGAAACTTCTCTTTGTTTTAAGTTCGCGGTGAAATCAACGCCAGCAGTCCCTAATGTCACATCTAGAAACATATATTAACGGTTGGGGAATGCAATGTAATTGATCCTACCATCATCTAACCCATCCACCCTAACTTCCTATGTACCTTTCATGTTGTTCCCCTTCTTGTTTCAATGCGTAGGTCGACATAGAGATTTTTTGGCGAATTCCAAGATTTCACTCTAAACAAGTGCTACTTTGAGGCCTATGACAAGTGATTCTTAGAAAAACTCTCTAATGGTCCACTTCTTCAAATTTAGGTTCTCTAGGGTGAGGCATTTGATTCCACAACCGTGAAAAAAGTCTAGCTCGATCCTATAGCCGGATTGGAAACTTCTCTTTGTTTTGAGTTCGCGGTGAAATCAGCGCCCGGCCGATCCCTAATGTCACAACTAGAAACTTATACTAACGGTTGGGGAACATAACGTAATTGATCCTACCATCATCTAACCTATCCACCCTAACTTCCTATTTACCTTTCGTGTTGTTCCCCTTCTTGTTTCGGTACGTAGGTCGACATAGAGATTTTTGACGGAATTCCAAGATTTCACTCTAAACAAGTGCTACTCTGAGGCCTATGACAAGTGATTCTTGGGAAAACTCTGTAATGGTCCACTTGTTCAAATTTAGGTTCTCTAGGGTGATCCATTTGATTCCACAACCGCGAAAAAGTCTAGCTCGATTCTATTGCCGGATTGGAAACTTCTCTTTGTTTTGAGTTCGCGCTGAAATCAGCGCCAGCCGATCCCTAATGTCACATCTAGAAACATATATACTAACGGTTGGGGAATGCAATGTAATTGATCCTACCATCATCTAACCTATCCACCCTAACTTCCTATTTACCTTTCATGTTGTTCCCCTTCTTGTTTCGATGCGTAGGTCGACATAGAGATTTTCGATGGAATTCAAAGATTTCACTCTAAACAAGTGCTACTTTGAGGCCTATGACAAGTGATTCTTAGAAAAACTCTCTAATGGTCCACTTCTTCAAATTTAGGTTCTCTAGGGTGAGGCATTTGATTCCACAACCGTGAAAAAGTCTAGCTCGATCCTATAGCCGGATTGGAAACTTCTCTTTGTTTTAAGTTCGCGCGGTGAAATCAGCACCAGCGATCCCTAATGTCACATCTAGAAACATATATTAACGGTTGGGGAACGCAATGTAATTGATCCTACCATCATCTAACCTATCCACCCTAACTTCCTATGTACCTTTCGTGTTGTTCCCCTTCTTGTTTCAATAAGTAGGTCGACATAGAGATTTTTCGATGGAATTCAAAGATTTCACTCTAAACAAGTGCTACTTTGAGGCCTATGACAAGTGATTCTTAGAAAAACTCTCTAATGGTCCACTTGTTCAAATTTATGTTCTCTAGGGTGAGGCATTTGATTCCACAACCGCGAAAAAGTCTAGCTCGATCCTATAGCCGGATTGGAAACTTCTCTTTGTTTTAAGTTCGCGGTGAAATCAGCGCCAGCAGTCCCTAATGTCACATCTAGAAACATATATTAACGGTTGGGGAACACAATGTAATTGATCCTACCATCATCTAACCCATCCACCCTAACTTCCTATGTACCTTTCATGTTGTTCCCCTTCTTGTTTCGGTACGTAGGTCGACATAGAGATTTTCGATGGAATTCAAAGATTTCACTCTAAACAAGTGCTACTTTGAGGCCTATGACAAGTGATTCTTAGAAAAACTCTCTAATGGTCTACTTGTTCAAATTTAGGTTCTCTAGGTGAGGCATTTGATTCCACAACCGTGAAAAAGTCTAGCTCGATCCTATAGCCGGATTGGAAACTTCTCTTTGTTTTAAGTTCGCGGTGAAATCAGCGCCAGCAGTCCCTAATGTCACATCTAGAAACATATATTAACGGTTGGGGAATGCAATGTAATTGATCCTACCATCATCTAACCTATCCACCCTAACTTCCTATGTACCTTTCATGTTGTTCCCCTTCTTGTTTCAATACGTAGGTCGACATAGAGATTTTTGACGGAATTCCAAGATTTCACTCTAAACAAGTGCTACTTTGAGGCCTATGACAAGTGATTCTTAGAAAAACTCTCTAATGGTCCACTTGTTCAAATTTAGGTTCTCTAGGGTGAGGCATTTGATTCCACAACCGTGAAAAAAGTCTAGCTCGATCCTATAGCCGGATTGGAAACTTCTCTTTGTTTTAAGTTCGCGGTGAAATCAGCGCCGGCCCGTCCCCAATGTCACATCTAGAAACATATACTAACGGTTGGGGAACATAACGTAATTGATCCTACCATCATCTAACCTATCCACCCTAACTTCCTATTTACCTTTCGTGTCGTTCCCCTTCTTGTTTCGGACGTATGTCGACACAAAGAGATTTCGATGGAATTCAAAGATTTCACTCTAAACAAGTGCTACTCGAGGCCTATGACAAGTGATTCTTGGGAAAACTCTGTAATGGTCCACTTGTTCAAATTTAGGTTCTCTAGGGTGATCCATTTGATTCCACAACCGCGAAAAAGTCTAGCTCGATTCTATTGCCGGATTGGAAACTTCTCTTTGTTTTGAGTTCGCGCTGAAATCAGCGCCAGCAGTCCCTAATGTCACATCTAGAAACATATATTAACGGTTGGGGAATGCAATGTAATTGATCCTACCATCATCTAACTCGTCCACCCTAACTTCCTATGTACCTTTCATGTTGTTCCCCTTCTTGTTTCGGTACGTAGGTCGACATAGAGATTTTTGACGGAATTCCAAGATTTCACTCTAAACAAGTGCTACTTTGAGGCCTATGATAAGTGATTCTTAGAAAAACTCTCTAATGGTCCACTTCTTCATATTTATATTCTCTAGGGTGAGGCATTTGATTCCACAACCGTGAAAAAGTCTAGCTCGATCCTATAGCCGGATTGGAAACTTCTCTTTGTTTTAAGTTCACGGTGAAATCAGCGCCAGCAGTCCCTAATGTCACATCTAGAAACATATATTAACGGTTGGGGAACACAATGTAATTGATCCTACCATCATCTAACCCATCCACCCTAACTTTCTATGTACCTTTCGTGTTGTTCCCCTTCTTGTTTCGGTACGTAGGTCAACATAGAGATTTTTGACGGAATTCCAAGATTTCACTCTAAACAAGTGCTACTTTGAGGCCTATGACAAGTGATTCTTAGAAAAACTCTCTAATGGTCCACTTGTTCAAATTTTGGTTCTCTAGGGTGAGGCATTTGATTCCACAACCGTGAAAAAGTCTAGCTCGATCCTATAGCCGGATTGGAAACTTCTCTTTGTTTTAAGTTCGCGGTGAAATCAGCGCCAGCAGTCCCTAATGTCACATCTAGAAACATATACTAACGGTTGGGGAACGCAACGTAATTGATCCTACCGTCATCTAACCTATCCACCCTAACTTCCTATTTACCTTTCGTGTCGTTCCCCTTCTTGTTTCGGTACGTATGTCGACATAGAGATTTCGATGGAATTCAAAGATTTCACTCTAAACAAGTAATACTCTGAGGCCTATGAGAAGTGATTCTTGGGAAAACTCTGTAATGGTCCACTTGTTCAAATTTAGGTTCTCTAGGGTGATCCATTTGATTCCACAACCGCGAAAAAGTCTAGCTCGATTCTATTGCGGGATTGGAAACTTCTCTTTGTTTTGAGTTCGCGCTGAAATCAGCGCCAGCAGTCCCTAATGTCACATCTAGAAACATATATTAACGGTTGAGGAATGCAATGTAATTGATCCTACCATCATCTAACTCGTCCACCCTAACTTCCTATGTACCTTTCATGTTGTTCCCCTTCTTGTTTCGGTACGTAGGTCGACATAGAGATTTTCGACGGAATTCCAAGATTTCACTCTAAACAAGTGCTACTTTGAGGCCTATGATAAGTGATTCTTAGAAAAACTCTCTAATGGTCCACTTCTTCATATTTATGTTCTCTAGGGTGAGGCATTTGATTCCACAACCGTGAAAAAGTCTAGCTCGATCCTATAGCCGGATTGGAAACTTCTCTTTGTTTTAAGCTCACGGTGAAATCAGCGCCAGCAGTCCCTAATGTCACATCTAGAAACATATATTAACGGTTGGGGAACGCAACATAATTGATCCTACCATCGTCTAACCTGTCCACCCAAACTTTCTATGTACCTTTCGTGTTGTTCCCCTTCTTGTTTCAATACATAGGTCGACATAGAGATTTTCGACGGAATTCCAAGATTTCACTCTAAACAAGTGCTACTTTGAGGCCTATGACAAGTGATTCTTAGAAAAACTCTCTAATGGTCCACTTGTTCAAATTTAGGTTCTCTAGGGTGAGGCATTTGATTCCACAACCGTGAAAAAGTCTAGCTCGATCCTATAGCCGGATTGGAAACTTCTCTTTGTTTTAAGTTCGCGGTGAAATCAGCGCCAGCAATCCCTAATGTCACATTTAGAAACATATATTAATGGTTGGGGAACACAATGTAATTGATCCTACCATCATCTAACCCATCCAACCTAACTTCCTATGTACCTTTTGTGTTGTTCCCCTTCTTGTTTCGGTACGTAGGTCAACATAGAGATTTTTGACGGAATTCCAAGATTTCACTCTAAACAAGTGCTACTTTGAGGCCTATGACAAGTGATTCTTAGAAAAACTCTCTAATGGTCCACTTGTTCAAATTTATGTTCTCTAGGGTGAGGCATTTGATTCCACAACCGTGAAAAGGTCCAGCTCGATCTTATAGCCGGATTGGAAACTTCTCTTTGTTTTAAGTTCGCGGTGAAATCAGCGCCAGCAGTCCCTAATGTCACATCTAGAAACATATATTAACGGTTGGGGAACGCAATGTAATTGATCCTGCTATCATCTAACCCATCCACCCTAACTTTCTATGTACCTTTCGTGTTGTTCCCCTTCGTGTTTCAGTATGTAGGTCGACATAGAGATTTTCGACGGAATTCCAAGATTTCACTCTAAACAAGTGCTACTTTGAGGCCTATGACAAGTGATTCTTAGAAAAACTCTCTAATGGTCCACTTCTTCAAATTTAGGTTCTCTAGGGTGAGGCATTTGATTCCACAACCGTGAAAAAGTCTAGCTCGATCCTATAGCCGGATTGGAAACTTCTCTTTGTTTTACGTTCGCGGTGAAATCAACGCCAGCAGTCCCTAATGTCACATCTAGAAACATATACTAACGGTTGGGGAACGCAACGTAATTGATCCTATCATCATCTAACCTATCCACCCTAACTTCCTATTTACCTTTCGTGTCGTTCCCCTTCTTATTTCAGTACGTATGTCGACACAGAGATTTCGATGGAATTCAAAGATTTCACTCTAAACAAGTGCAACTTTGAGGCCTATGACAAGTGATTCTTAGAAAAACTCTCTAATGGTCCACTTCTTCAAATTTAGGTTCTCTAGGGTGAGGCATTTGATTCCACAACGGTGAAAAAGTCTAGCTCGATCCTATAGCCGGATTGGAAACTTCTCTTTGTTTTGAGTTCGCGCTGAAATCAGCGCCAGCAGTGCCTGATGTCACAACCAGAAACTTATACTAACGGTTGGGGAACGCAACGTAATTGATCCTACCATCATCTAACCTATCCACCCTAACTTCCTATTTACCTTTCGTGTCGTTCCCCTTCTTGTTTCGGTACGTATGTCGACACAGAGATTTCGATGGAATTCAAAGATTTCACTCTAAACAAGTGCTACTCTGAGGCCTATGACAAGTGATTCTTGGGAAAACTCTGTAATGGTCCACTTGTTCAAATTTAAGTTCTCTAGGGTGATCCACTTGATTCCACAACCGCGAAAAAGTCTAGCTCGATTTGTATTGCCGGATTGGAAACTTCTCTTTGTTTTGAGTTCGCGCTGAAATCAGCGCCAGCAGTCTCTAATGTCACATCTAGAAACATATATTAACGGTTGGGGAATGCAATGTAATTGATCCTACCATCGTCTAACCCAACCACCCTAACTTCCTATGTACCTTTCATGTTGTTCCCCTTCTTGTTTCGGTACGTAGGTCGACATAGAGATTTTCGACGGAATTCCAAGATTTCACTCTAAACAAGTGCTACTTTGAGGCCTATGATAAGTGATTCTTAGAAAAACTCTCTAATATTCCACTTCTTCATATTTAGGTTCTCTAGGGTGAGGCATTTGATTTCACAACCGTGAAAAAGTCTAGCTCGATCCTATAGCCGGATTGGAAACTTCTCTTTGTTTCAAGTTCGCGGTGAAATCAGCGCCAGCAGTCCCTAATGTCACATCTAGAAACATATATTAACGGTTCGGGAATGCAATGTAATTGATCCTACCATCATCTAACACATCCACCCTAATTTCCTATGTACCTTTCGTGTTGTTCCCCTTCTTGTTTCAATAATGTAGGTCGACATAGAGATTTTCGACGGAATTCAAAGATTTCACTCTAAACAAGTGCTACTTTGAGGCCTATGACAAGTGATTCTTAGAAAAACTCTCTAATGGTCCACTTGTTCAAATTTAGGTTCTCTAGGGTGAGGCATTTGATTCCACAACCGTGAAAAAGTCTAGCTCGATCCTATAGCCGGATTGGAAACTTCTCTTTGTTTTAAGTTCGCGGTGAAATCAGCGCCAGCAGTCCCTAATGTCACATCTAGAAACATATACTAACGGTTGGGGAACGCAACGTAATTGATCCTACCATCATCTAACCTATCCACCCTAACTTCCTATTTACCTTTCGTGTCGTTCCCCTTCTTATTTCAGTACGTATGTCGACACAGAGATTTCGATGGAATTCAAAGATTTCACTCTAAACAAGTGCAACTTTGAGGCCTATGACAAGTGATTCTTAGAAAAACTCTCTAATGGTCCACTTGTTCAAATTTAGGTTCTCTAGGGTGATCCATTTGATTCCACAACCGTGAAAAAAGTCTAGCTCGATCCTATAGCCGGATTGGAAACTTCTCTTTGTTTTGAGTTCGCTGTGAAATCAGCGCCCGCAGTCCCTAATGTCACATCTAGAAACATATATTAACGGTTGGGGAATGCAATGTAATTGATCCTACCATCATCTAACCTATCCACCCTAACTTCCTATGTACCTTTCATGTTGTTCCCCTTCTTCTTGTTTCTGCGTGTAGGTCGACATAGAGATTTTCGATGGAATTCCAAGATTTCACTCTAAACAAGTGCTACTTTGAGGCCTATGATAAGTGATTCTTAGAAAAACTCTCTAATGGTCCACTTGTTCATATTTATGTTCTCTAGGGTGAGGCATTTGATTCCACAACCGTGAAAAAGTCTAGCTCGATCCTATAGCCGGATTGGAAACTTCTCTTTGTTTTAAGTTCACGCTGTGAAATCAGCGCCAAAGCAGTCCCTAATGTCACATCTAGAAACATATATTAACGGTTGGGGAATGCAATGTAATTGATCCTACCATCATCTAACCCATCCACCCTAACTTCCTATGTACCTTTCATGTTGTTCCCCTTCTTGTTTCAATGCGTAGGTCGACATAGAGATTTTCGACGGAATTCCAAGATTTCACTCTAAACAAGTGCTACTTTGAGGCCTATGACAAGTGATTCTTAGAAAAACTCTCTAATGGTCCACTTCTTCAAATTTAGGTTCTCTAGGGTGAGGCATTTGATTCCACAACCGTGAAAAAGTCTAGCTCGATCCTATAGCCGGATTGGAAACTTCTCTTTGTTTTAAGTTCACGGTGAAATCAGCGCCCGGCCCCCTAATGTCACATCTAGAAACATATATTAACGGTTGGGGAACGCAATGTAATTGATCCTACCATCATCTAACCCATCCACCCAAACTTTCTATGTACCTTTCGTGTTGTTCCCCTTCTTGTTTCAATACGTAGGTCGACATAGAGATTTCGACGGAATTCCAAGATTTCACTCTGAACAAGTGCTACTTTGAGGCCTATGACAAGTGATTCTTAGAAAAACTCTCTAATGGTCCACTTCTTCAAATTTAGGTTCTCTAGGGTGAGGCATTTGATTCCACAACCGTGAAAAAGTCTAGCTCGATCCTATAGCCGGATTGGAAACTTCTTTTGTTTTAAGTTCGCGGTGAAATCAACGCCCGGCCTGAGTCCCCTAATGTCACATCTAGAAACATATACTAACGGTTGGGGAACGCAACGTAATTGATCCTATCATCATCTAACCTATCCACCCTAACTTCCTATTTACCTTTCGTGTCGTTCCCCTTCTTATTTCAGTACGTATGTCGACACAGAGATTTCGATGGAATTCAAAGATTTCACTCTAAACAAGTGCAACTTTGAGGCCTATGACAAGTGATTCTTAGAAAAACTCTCTAATGGTCCACTTGTTCAAATTTAGGTTCTCTAGGGTGAGGCATTTGATTCCACAACGGTGAAAAAGTCTAGCTCGATCCTATAGCCGGATTGGAAACTTCTCTTTGTTTTGAGTTCGCGCTGAAATCAGCGCCAGCAGTGCCTAATGTCACAACTAGAAACTTATACTAACGGTTGGGGAACGCAACGTAATTGATCCTACCATCATCTAACCTATCCACCCTAACTTCCTATTTACCTTTCGTGTCGTTCCCCTTCTTGTTTCGGTACGTATGTCGACACAGAGATTTCGATGGAATTCAAAGATTTCACTCTAAACAAGTGCTACTCTGAGGCCTATGACAAGTGATTCTTGGGAAAACTCTGTAATGGTCCACTTGTTCAAATTTAAGTTCTCTAGGGTGATCCATTTGATTCCACAACCGCGAAAAAGTCTAGCTCGATTTGTATTGCCGGATTGGAAACTTCTCTTTGTTTTGAGTTCGCGCTGAAATCAGCGCCAGCAGTCTCTAATGTCACATCTAGAAACATATATTAACGGTTGGGGAATGCAATGTAATTGATCCTACCATCATCTAACCCATCCACCCTAACTTCCTATGTACCTTTCATGTTGTTCCCCTTCTTGTTTCGGTACGTAGGTCGACATAGAGATTTTCGACGGAATTCCAAGATTTCACTCTAAACAAGTGCTACTTTGAGGCCTATGATAAGTGATTCTTAGAAAAACTCTCTAATATTCCACTTCTTCATATTTAGGTTCTCTAGGGTGAGGCATTTGATTTCACAACCGTGAAAAAGTCTAGCTCGATCCTATAGCCGGATTGGAAACTTCTCTTTGTTTTAAGTTCGCGGTGAAATCAGCGCCAGCAGTCCCTAATGTCACATCTAGAAACATATATTAACGGTTCGGGAATGCAATGTAATTGATCCTACCATCATCTAACACATCCACCCTAATTTCCTATGTACCTTTCGTGTCGTTCCCCTTCTTGTTTCAATACGTAGGTCGACATAGAGATTTTCGACGGAATTCCAAGATTTCACTCTGAACAAGTGCTACTTTGAGGCCTATGACAAGTGATTCTTAGAAAAACTCTCTAATGGTCCACTTGTTCAAATTTTGGTTCTCTAGGGTGAGGCATTTGATTCCACAACCGTGAAAAAGTCTAGCTCGATCCTATAGCCGGATTGGAAACTTCTCTTTGTTTTAAGTTCGCGGTGAAATCAGCGCCAGCCCCCTAATGTCACATCTAGAAACATATACTAACGGTTGGGGAACACAAACGTAATTGATCCTACCATCATCTAACCTATCCACCCTAACTTCCTATTTACCTTTCGTGTCGTTCCCCTTCTTGTTTCGATGCGTATGTCGACACAAAGATTTTTGATGGAATTCAAAGATTTCACTCTAAACAAGTGCTACTTTGAGGCCTATGAGAAGTGATTCTTGGGAAAACTCTCTAATGGTCCACTTGTTCAAATTTAGGTTCTCTAGGGTGATCCATTTGATTCCACAACCGTGAAAAAGTCTAGCTCGAATTCTATTGCGGGATTGGAAACTTCTCTTTGTTTTGAGTTCAAGGCTGAAATCAGCGCCAGCAGTCCCTAATGTCACATCTAGAAACATATATTAACGGTTGAGGAATGCAATGTAATTGATCCTACCATCATCTAACCCATCCACCCTAACTTCCTATGTACCTTTCATGTTGTTCCCCTTCTTGTTTCAATACGTAGGTCGACATAGAGATTTTTCGACGGAATTCCAAGATTTCACTCTAAACAAGTGCTACTTTGAGGCCTATGATAAGTGATTCTTAGAAAAACTCTCTAATGGTCCACTTCTTCATATTTATATTCTCTAGGGTGAGGCATTTGATTCCACAACCGTGAAAAAGTCTAGCTCGATCCTATAGCCGGATTGGAAACTTCTCTTTGTTTTAAGTTCGCGGTGAAATCAGCGCCAAATCCCTAATGTCACATCTAGAAACATATATTTACGGTTGGGGGAACACAATGTAATTGATCCTACCATCATCTAACCCATCCACCCTAACTTTCTATGTACCTTTCGTGTTGTTCCCCTTCTTGTTTCAATGCACGTAGGTCAACATAGAGATTTTTGACGGAATTCCAAGATTTCACTCTAAACAAGTGCTACTTTGAGGCCTATGACAAGTGATTCTTAGAAAAACTCTCTAATGGTCCACTTGTTCAAATTTTGGTTCTCTAGGGTGAGGCATTTGATTCCACAACCGTGAAAAAGTCTAGCTCGATCCTATAGCCGGATTGGAAACTTCTCTTTGTTTTAAGTTCGCGGTGAAATCAGCGCCAGCAGTCCCTAATGTCACATCTAGAAACATATACTAACGGTTGGGGAACGCAACGTAATTGATCCTACCATCATCTAACCTATCCACCCTAACTTCCTATTTACCTTTCGTGTCGTTCCCCTTCTTGTTTCGTACGTATGTCGACACAGAGATTTCGATGGAATTCAAAGATTTCACTCTAAACAAGTGCTACTCCCGAGGCCTATGACAAGTGATTCTTGGGAAAACTCTCGTAATGGTCCACTTGTTCAAATTTAGGTTCTCTAGGGTGATCCATTTGATTCCACAACCGCGAAAAAGTCTAGCTCGATTCTATTGCGGGATTGGAAACTTCTCTTTGTTTTGAGTTCGCCCTGAAATCAGCGCCAGCAGTACCTAATGTCACATCTAGAAACATATATTAACGGTTGAGGAATGCAATGTAATTGATCCTACCATCATCTAACCCATCCACCCTAACTTCCTATGTACCTTTCGTGTTGTTCCCCTTCTTGTTTCGGTACGTAGGTCGACATAGAGATTTTTGACGGAATTCCAAGATTTCACTCTAAACAAGTGCTACTTTGAGGCCTATGATAAGTGATTCTTAGAAAAACTCTCTAATGGTCCACTTCTTCATATTTAGGTTCTCTAGGGTGAGGCATTTGATTCCACAACCGTGAAAAAGTCTAGCTCGATCCTATAGCCGGATTGGAAACTTCTCTTTGTTTTAAGTTCACGGTGAAATCAGCGCCAGCAGTCCCTAATGTCACATCTAGAAACATATATTAACGGTTGGGGAACGCAATGTAATTGATCCTACCATCATCTAACCCGTCCACCCAAACTTTCTATGTACCTTTCGTGTTGTTCCCCTTCTTGTTTCAATACATAGGTCGACATAGAGATTTTTGACGGAATTCCAAGATTTCACTCTAAACAAGTGCTACTTTGAGGCCTATGACAAGTGATTCTTAGAAAAACTCTCTAATGGTCCACTTGTTCAAATTTAGGTTCTCTAGGGTGAGGCATTTGATTCCACAACCGTGAAAAGTCTAGCTCGATCCTATAGCCGGATTGGAAACTTCTCTTTGTTTTAAGTTCACGGTGAAATCAGCGCCAGCAAATCCCTAATGTCACATTTAGAAACATATATTAACGGTTGGGGAACACAATGTAATTGATCCTACCATCATCTAACCCATCCACCCTAACTTCCTATGTACCTTTTGTGTTGTTCCCCTTCTTGTTTCAATACGTAGGTCAACATAGAGATTTTTGATGGAATTCAAAGATTTCACTCTAAACAAGTGCTACTTTGAGGCCTATGACAAGTGATTCTTAGAAAAACTCTCTAATGGTCCACTTGTTCAAATTTAGGTTCTCTAGGGTGATCCATTTGATTCCACAACCGTGAAAAAGTCTAGCTCGATCCTATAGCGGGATTGGAAACTTCTCTTTGTTTTAAGTTCGCGGTGAAATCAGCGCCAGCCCCTCCCTAATGTCACATCTAGAAACATATATTAACGGTTGGGGAATGCAATGTAATTGATCCTACCATCATCTAACCCATCCACCCTAACTTCCTATGTACCTTTCATGTTGTTCCCCTTCTTGTTTTCAAGATGTAGGTCGACATAGAGATTTTTTTGACGGAATTCCAAGATTTCACTCTAAACAAGTGCTACTTTGAGGCCTATGACAAGTGATTCTTAGAAAAACTCTCTAATGGTCCACTTCTTCAAATTTAGGTTCTCTAGGGTGAGGCATTTGATTCCACAACCGTGAAAAAGTCTAGCTCGATCCTATAGCCGGATTGGAAACTTCTCTTTGTTTTAAGTTCAGCGCTGAAATCAGCGCCAAAGAGTCCCTAATGTCACATCTAGAAACATATATTAACGGTTGGGGAACACAATGTAATTGATCCTACCATCATCTAACCTATCCACCCTAACTTCCTATGTACCTTTCGTGTTGTTCCCCTTCTTGTTTCAATACGTAGGCTCGACATAGAGATTTTTGATGGAATTCAAAGATTTCACTCTAAACAAGTGCTACTTTGAGGCCTATGACAAGTGATTCTTAGAAAAACTCTCTAATGGTCCACTTGTTCAAATTTAGGTTCTCTAGGGTGATCCATTTGATTCCACAACCGTGAAAAAAAGTCTAGCTCGATCCTATAGCCGGATTGGAAACTTCTCTTTGTTTTGAGTTCAAGGGTGAAATCAGCGCCAGGCAAATCCCTAATGTCACATCTAGAAACATATACTAACGGTTGGGGAATGCAATGTAATTGATCCTACCATCATCTAACCCATCCACCCTAACTTCCTATGTACCTTTCATGTTGTTCCCCTTCTTGTTTTGGTAATTATGTCGACATAGATTTTTTGATGGAATTCAAAGATTTCACTCTAAACAAGTGCTACTTTGAGGCCTATGACAAGTGATTCTTAGAAAAACTCTCTAATGGTCCACTTGTTCAAATTTAGGTTCTCTAGGGTGATCCATTTGATTCCACAACCGTGAAAAAGTCTAGCTCGATCCTATAGCCGGATTGGAAACTTCTCTTTGTTTTAAGTTCGCGGTGAAATCAGCGCCAGCAGTCCCTAATGTCACATCTAGAAACATATATTAACGGTTGGGGAATGCAATGTAATTGATCCTACCATCATCTAACCCATCCACCCTAACTTCCTATGTACCTTTCGTGTTGTTCCCCTTCTTGTTTCAATACGTAGGTCGACATAGAGATTTTTGATGGAATTCCAAGATTTCACTCTAAACAAGTGCTACTTTGAGGCCTATGACAAGTGATTCTTAGAAAAACTCTCTAATGGTCCACTTGTTCAAATTTAGGTTCTCTAGGGTGAGGCATTTGATTCCACAACCGTGAAAAAGTCTAGCTCGATCCTATAGCCGGATTGGAAACTTCTCTTTGTTTTTTAAGTTCGCGGTGAAATCAGCGCCAGCAGTCCCTAATGTCACATCTAGAAACATATATTAACGGTTGGGGAACACAATGTAATTGATCCTACCATCATCTAACCCATCCACCCTAACTTCCTATGTACCTTTCGTGTTGTTCCCCTTCTTGTTTCGGTACGTAGGTCGACATAGAGATTTTTGATGGAATTCAAAGATTTCACTCTAAACAAGTGCTACTTTGAGGCCTATGACAAGTGATTCTTAGAAAAACTCTCTAATGGTCCACTTGTTCAAATTTAGGTTCTCTAGGGTGAGGCATTTGATTCCACAACCGTGAAAAAGTCTAGCTCGATCCTATAGCCGGATTGGAAACTTCTCTTTGTTTTAAGTTCGCGGTGAAATCAGCGCCCGCCAATCCCCTAATGTCACATCTAGAAACATATATTAACGGTTGGGGAATGCAATGTAATTGATCCTACCATCATCTAACCCATCCACCCTAACTTCCTATGTACCTTTCATGTTGTTCCCCTTCTTGTTTCGATGCGTAGGCTCGACATAGAGATTTTCGATGGAATTCAAGATTTCACTCTAAACAAGTGCTACTTTGAGGCCTATGACAAGTGATTCTTAGAAAAACTCTCTAATGGTCCACTTGTTCAAATTTAGGTTCTCTAGGGTGATCCATTTGATTCCACAACCGTGAAAAAGTCTAGCTCGATCCTATAGCCGGATTGGAAACTTCTTTTTGTTTTAAGTTCGCGGTGAAATCAGCGCCAAAGCATTCCCTAATGTCACATCTAGAAACATATATTAACGGTTGGGGAACACAATGTAATTGATCCTACCATCATCTAACCCATCCACCCTAACTTCCTATGTACCTTTCGTGTTGTTCCCCTTCTTGTTTCAATACGTAGGTCGACATAGAGATTTTTGACGGAATTCAAAGATTTCACTCTAAACAAGTGCTACTTTGAGGCCTATGACAAGTGATTCTTAGAAAAACTCTCTAATGGTCCACTTGTTCAAATTTAGGTTCTCTAGGGTGAGGCATTTGATTCCACAACCGTGAAAAAGTCTAGCTCGATCCTATAGCCGGATTGGAAACTTCTCTTTGTTTTAAGTTCACGGTGAAATCAGCGCCAGCAGTCCCTAATGTCACATCTAGAAACATATATTAACGGTTGGGGAACACAATGTAATTGATCCTACCATCATCTAACCCATCCACCCTAACTTCCTATGTACCTTTCATGTTGTTCCCTTCTTGTTTCGGTACGTAGGTCGACATAGAGATTTTTGACGGAATTCCAAGATTTCACTCTAAACAAGTGCTACTTTGAGGCCTATGACAAGTGATTCTTAGAAAAACTCTCTAATGGTCCACTTGTTCAAATTTAGGTTCTCTAGGGTGAGGCATTTGATTCCACAACCGTGAAAAAGTCTAGCTCGATCCTATAGCCGGATTGGAAACTTCTCTTTGTTTTAAGTTCGCGGTGAAATCAGCGCCAGCAGTCCCTAATGTCACATCTAGAAACATATACTAACGGTTGGGGAACGCAATGTAATTGATCCTACCATCATCTAACCTATCCACCCTAACTTCCTATGTACCTTTCGTGTTGTTCCCCTTCTTGTTTTGGTACGTAGGTCGACATAGAGATTTTCGATGGAATTCAAAGATTTCACTCTAAACAAGTGCTACTTTGAGGCTTATGACAAGTGATTCTTAGAAAAACTCTCTAATGGTCCACTTGTTCAAATTTAGGTTCTCTAGGGTGATCCATTTGATTCCACAACCGAAAAAAGTCTAGCTCGATTTTATTGCCGGATTGGAAACTTCTCTTTGTTTTAAGTTCGCGGTGAAATCAGCGCCCGGCCCCTAATGTCACATCTAGAAACATATATTAACGGTTGGGGAATGCAATGTAATTGATCCTATCATCATCTAACCCATCCACCCTAACTTCCTATGTACCTTTCATGTTGTTCCCCTTCTTGTTTCTATATGTAGGTCGACATAGAGATTTTCGACGGAATTCCAAGATTTCACTCTAAACAAGTGCTACTTTGAGGCCTATGATAAGTGATTCTTAGAAAAACTCTCTAATGGTCCACTTCTTCATATTTAGGTTCTCTAGGGTGAGGCATTTGATTCCACAACCGTGAAAAAGTCTAGCTCGATCCTATAGCCGGATTGGAAACTTCTCTTTGTTTTAAGTTCGCGGTGAAATCAGCGCCAGCCGATCCCTAATGTCACATCTAGAAACATATATTAACGGTTGGGGAATGCAATGTAATTGATCCTACCATCATCTAACCCATCCACCATAACTTCCTATGTACCTTTCGTGTTGTTCCCCTTCTTGTTTCAATACGTAGGTCGACATAGAGATTTTTGACGGAATTCCAAGATTTCACTCTAAACAAGTGCTACTTTGAGGCCTATGACAAGTGATTCTTAGAAAAACTCTCTAATGGTCCACTTCTTCAAATTTAGGTTCTCTAGGGTGAGGCATTTGATTCCACAACCGTGAAAAAGTCTAGCTCGATCCTATAGCCGGATTGGAAACTTCTCTTTGTTTTGAGTTCGCCTGCTGAAATCAGCGCCCAAGATCCCTAATGTCACATCTAGAAACATATACTAACGGTTGGGGAATGCAATGTAATTGATCCTACCATCATCTAACCTATCCACCCTAACTTCCTATGTACCTTTCGTGTTGTTCCCCTTCTTGTTTCAATACGTAGGTCGACATAGAGATTTTTCGATGGAATTCAAAGATTTCACTCTAAACAAGTGCTACTTTGAGGCCTATGACAAGTGATTCTTAGAAAAACTCTCTAATGGTCCACTTGTTCATATTTAGGTTCTCTAGGGTGAGGCATTTGATTCCACAACCGTGAAAAAGTCTAGCTCGATCCTATAGCCGGATTGGAAACTTCTCTTTGTTTTAAGTTCACGGTGAAATCAGCACGGCGGTCCCTAATGTCACATCTAGAAACATATATACTAACGGTTGGGGAATGCAATGTAATTGATCCTACCATCATCTAACCCATCCACCCTAACTTCCTATGTACCTTTCGTGTTGTTCCCCTTCTTGTTTCAATACCTAGGTCGACATAGAGATTTTTGACGGAATTCAAAGATTTCACTCTAAACAAGTGCTACTTTGAGGCCTATGACAAGTGATTCTTAGAAAAACTCTCTAATGGTCCACTTCTTCAAATTTAGGTTCTCTAGGGTGAGGCATTTGATTCCACAACCGTGAAAAAGTCTAGCTCGATCCTATAGCCGGATTGGAAACTTCTCTTTGTTTTAAGTTCGCGGTGAAATCAGCGCCCGGCGTTCCTAATGTCACATCTAGAAACATATATTAACGGTTGGGGAATGCAATGTAATTGATCCTACCATCATCTAACCCATCCACCCTAACTTCCTATGTACCTTTCATGTTGTTCCCCCTTCTTGTTTCAATGCGTAGGTCGACATAGAGATTTTCGATGGAATTCAAAGATTTCAATCTAAACAAGTGCTACTTTGAGGCCTATGACAAGTGATTCTTGGGAAAACTCTCTAATGGTCCACTTGTTCAAATTTAGGTTCTCTAGGGTGATCCATTTGATTCCACAACCGTGAAAAAGTCTAGCTCGATCCTATAGCCGGATTGGAAACTTCTCTTTGTTTTAAGTTCGCGGTGAAATCAGCGCCAAAGATTCCCCAATGTCACATCTAGAAACATATATTAACGGTTGGGGAACACAATGTAATTGATCCTACCATCATCTAACCCATCCACCCTAACTTCCTATGTACCTTTCATGTTGTTCCCTTCTTGTTTCAATGCGTAGGTCGACATAGAGATTTTCGACGGAATTCCAAGATTTCACTCTAAACAAGTGCTACTTTGAGGCCTATGACAAGTGATTCTTAGAAAAACTCTCTAATGGTCCACTTGTTCAAATTTAGGTTCTCTAGGGTGAGGCATTTGATTCCACAACCGTGAAAAAGTCTAGCTCGATCCTATAGCCGGATTGGAAACTTCTCTTTGTTTTAAGTTCACGGTGAAATCAGCGCCCGGCAGTCCCTAATGTCACATCTAGAAACATATATTAACGGTTGGGGAACACAATGTAATTGATCCTACCATCATCTAACCCATCCACCCTAACTTCCTATGTACCTTTCATGTTGTTCCCCTTCTTGTTTCAATACCTAGGTCGACATAAAGATTTTTGATGGAATTCTAAGATTTCACTCTAAACAAGTGCTACTTTGAGGCCTATGACAAGTGATTCTTAGAAAAACTCTCTAATGGTCCACTTCTTCAAATTTAGGTTCTCTAGGGTGAGGCATTTGATTCCACAACCGTGAAAAAAAGTCTAGCTCGATCCTATAGCCGGATTGGAAACTTCTCTTTGTTTTAGTTCAAGGTGAAATCAGCGCCCGGCCGAAATCCCTAATGTCACATCTAGAAACATATACTAACGGTTGGGGAATGCAATGTAATTGATCCTACCATCATCTAACCTATCCACCCTAACTTCCTATGTACCTTTCGTGTTGTTCCCTTCTTGTTTTGGTACGTAGGTCGACATAGAGATTTTCGATGGAATTCAAAGATTTCACTCTAAACAAGTGCTACTTTGAGGCCTATGACAAGTGATTCTTGGAAAAACTCTCTAATGGTCCACTTGTTCAAATTTAGGTTCTCTAGGGTGATCCATTTGATTCCACAACCATGAAAAAGTCTAGCTCGATCCTATAGCCGGATTGGAAACTTCTCTTTGTTTTAAGTTCGCGGTGAAATCAGCGCCAAAGAGCCCTAATGTCACATCTAGAAACATATATTAACGGTTGGGGAATGCAATGTAATTGATCCTACCATCATCTAACCCATCCACCCTAACTTCCTATGTACCTTTCATGTTGTTCCCCTTCTTGTTTCAATACGTAGGTCGACATAGAGATTTTCGACGAATTCCAAGATTTCACCTAAACAAGTGCTACTTTGAGGCCTATGATAAGTGATTCTTAGAAAAACTCTCTAATGGTCCACTTGTTCAAATTTAGGTTCTCTAGGGTGAGGCATTTGATTCCACAACCGTGAAAAAGTCTAGCTCGATCCTATAGCCGGATTGGAAACTTCTCTTTGTTTTAAGTTTGCGGTGAAATCAGCGCCAGCAGTCCCCAATGTCACATCTACAAACATATATTAACGGTTGGGGAACACAATGTAATTGATCCTACCATCATCTAACCCATCCACCCTAACTTCCTATGTACCTTTCATGTTGTTCCCCTTCTTGTTTCTGCATGCGTAGGTCGACATAGAGATTTTTGACGGAATTCCAAGATTTCGCTCTAAACAAGTGCTACTTTGAGGCCTATGACAAGTGATTCTTAGAAAAACTCTCTAATGGTCCACTTGTTCAAATTTAGGTTCTCTAGGGTGAGGCATTTGATTCCACAACCGTGAAAAGTCCTAGCTCGATCCTATAGCCGGATTGGAAACTTCTCTTTGTTTTAAGTTCACGGTGAAATCAGCGCCAGCCCCTAATGTCACATCTAGAAACATATATTAACGGTTGGGGAACGCAATGTAATTGATCCTACCATCATCTAACCCATCCACCCTAACTTCCTATGTACCTTTTGTGTTGTTCCCAACTTCCCCTTCTTGTTTTCCCTTCCTATGTCAACATAGAGAGATTTTCAATGGAATTCAAAGATTTCAATCTAAACAAGTGCTACTTTGAGGCCTATGACAAGTGATTCTTGGGAAAACTCTCTAATGGTCCACTTCTTCAAATTTAGGTTCTCTAGGGTGATCCATTTGATTCCACAACCGTGAAAAAGTCTAGCTCGATCCTATAGCCGGATTGGAAACTTCTCTTTGTTTTGAGTTCGCGCTGAAATCAGCGCCAGCAGTCCCTAATGTCACATCTAGAAACATATATTAACGGTTGGGGAATGCAATGTAATTGATCCTACCATCATCTAACCCATCCACCCTAACTTCCTATGTACCTTTCATGTTGTTCCCCTTCTTGTTTCAATACGTAGGTCGACATAGAGATTTTCGACGAATTCCAAGATTTCACTCTAAACAAGTGCTACTTTGAGGCCTATGACAAGTGATTCTTAGAAAAACTCTCTAATGGTCCACTTCTTCATATTTAGGTTCTCTAGGGTGAGGCATTTGATTCCACAACCATGAAAAAGTCTAGCTCGATCCTATAGCCGGATTGGAAACTTCTCTTTGTTTTAAGTTCATGGTGAAATCAGCACCAAAGTCCCTAATGTCACATCTAGAAACATATATTAACGGTTGGGGAACACAATGTAATTGATCCTACCATCATCTAACCCATCCACCCTAACTTCCTATGTACCTTTCGTGTTGTTCCCTTTCTTGTTTCGGTACGTAGGTCGACATAGAGATTTTTGACGGAATTCGAAGATTTCACTCTAAACAAGTGCTACTTTGAGGCCTATGACAAGTGATTCTTAGAAAAACTCTCTAATGGTCCACTTGTTCAAATTTAGGTTCTCTAGGGTGAGGCATTTGATTCCACAACCGTGAAAAATTCTAGCTCGATCCTATAGCCGGATTGGAAACTTCTCTTTGTTTTAAGTTCGCGGTGAAATCAGCGCCCCGGCCCTCCCCTAATGTCACATCTAGAAACATATACTAACGGTTGGGGAACACAATGTAATTGATCCTACCATCATCTAACCTATCCACCCTAACTTCCTATTTACCTTTGTGTTGTTCCCCTTCTTGTTTCAATGCGTATGTCGACATACGTAGATTTTGATGGAATTCAAAGATTTCAATCTAAACAAGTGCTACTTTGAGGCCTATGACAAGTGATTCTTGGGAAAACTCTCTAATGGTCCACTTGTTCAAATTTAGGTTCTCTAGGGTGAGGCATTTGATTCCACAACCATGAAAAAGTCTAGCTCGATCCTATAGCCGGATTGGAAACTTCCCTTTGTTTTAAGTTCGCGGTGAAATCAGTGCCAAAGATTCCCCAATGTCACATCTAGAAACATATATTAACGGTTGGGGAACACAATGTAATTGATCCTACCATCATCTAACCCATCCACCCAAACTTCCTATGTACCTTTCGTGTTGTTCCCCTTCTTCTTTTTCAATACGTAGGTCGACATAGAGATTTTTGACGGAATTCCAAGATTTCACTCTAAACAAGTGCTACTTTGAGGCCTATGACAAGTGATTCTTAGAAAAACTCTCTAATGGTCCACTTCTTCATATTTAGGTTCTCTAGGGTGAGGCATTTGATTCCACAACCGTGAAAAAGTCTAGCTCGATCCTATAGCCGGATTGGAAACTTCTCTTTGTTTTAAGTTCATGGTGAAATCAGCGCCAGCAGTCCCTAATGTCACATCTAGAAACATATATTAACGGTTGGGGAACACAATGTAATTGATCCTACCATCATCTAACCCATCCACCCTAACTTCCTATGTACCTTTCATGTTGTTCCCCTTCTTGTTTCTGATGACGTAGGTCGACATAAAGATTTTTTGATGGAATTCAAAGATTTCACTCTAAACAAGTGCTACTTTGAGGCCTATGACAAGTGATTCTTAGAAAAACTCTCTAATGGTCCACTTCTTCATATTTAGGTTCTCTAGGGTGAGGCATTTGATTCCACAACCGTGAAAAAGTCTAGCTCGATCCTATAGCCGGATTGGAAACTTCTCTTTGTTTTGAGTTCACGCTGAAATCAATCGCCAAAGATCCCTAATGTCACAACCGAAACTTATACTAACGGTTGGGGAACGCAACGTAATTGATCCTACCATCATCTAACCCATCCACCCTAACTTCCTATGTACCTTTCGTGTCGTTGTTCCTTCTTGTTTCAATACATAGGTCAACATAGATTTTCGATGGAATTCAAAGATTTCACACTAAACAAGTGCTACTTTGAGGCCTATGACAAGTGATTCTTGGAAAAACTCTCTAATGGTCCACTTTTTTCAAATTTAGGTTCTCTAGGGTGATCCATTTGATTCCACAACCGTGAAAAATTCTAGCTCGATCCTATAGCCGGATTGGAAACTTCTCTTTGTTTTAAGTTCGCGGTGAAATCAGCGCCAGCAGTCCCTAATGTCACATCTAGAAACATATATTAACGGTTGGGGAATGCAATGTAATTGATCCAACCATCATCTAACCCATCCACCCTAACTTCCTATGTACCTTTCATGTTGTTCCCCTTCTTGTTTCAATACGTAGGTCGACACAGAGATTTTCGACGGAATTCCAAGATTTCACTCTAAACAAGTGCTACTTTGAGGCCTATGACTAGTGATTCTTAGAAAAACTCTCTAATGGTCCACTTGTTCAAATTTAGGTTCTCTAGGGTGAGGCATTTGATTCCACAACCGTGAAAAAGTATAGCTCGATCCTATAGCCGGATTGGAAACTTCTCTTTGTTTTAAGTTCGCGGTGAAATCAGCACCCTTGCCAAATCCCTAATGTCACATCTAGAAACATATATTAACGGTTGGGGAACACAATGTAATTGATCCTACCATCATCTAACCCATCCACCCTAACTTCCTATGTACCTTTCGTGTTGTTCCCTTCTTGTTTCGGTACGTAGGTCGACATAGAGATTTTGACGGAATTCCAAGATTTCGCTCTAAACAAGTGCTACTTTGAGGCCTATGACAAGTGATTCTTAGAAAAACTCTCTAATGGTCCACTTCTTCAAATTTAGGTTCTCTAGGGTGAGGCATTTGATTCCACAACGGCGAAAAAGTCTAGCTCGATCCTATAGCCGGATTGGAAACTTCTCTTTGTTTTAAGTTTGCGGTGAAATCAGCGCCAGCCCCTAATGTCACATCTAGAAACATATATTAACGGTTGGGGAACACAATGTAATTGATCCTACCATCATCTAACCCATCCACCCTAACTTCCTATGTACCTTTCGTGTTGTTCCCTTCTTGTTTCAATGCGTAGGTCGACATAGAGATTTTTGATGGAATTCAAAGATTTCAATCTAAACAAGTGCTACTTTGAGGCCTATGACAAGTGATTCTTGGAAAAACTCTCTAATGGTCCACTTGTTCAAATTTAGGTTCTCTAGGGTGATCCATTTGATTCCACAACCGCGAAAAAGTCTAGCTCGATTCTATTGCCGGATTGGAAACTTCCCTTTGTTTTAAGTTCGCGGTGAAATCAGCGCCAGCATTCCCCAATGTCACATATAGAAACATATATTAACGGTTGGGGAACACAATGTAATTGATCCTACCATCATCTAACCCATCCACCCTAACTTCCTATGTACCTTTACCTGTTGTTCCCCTTCTTGTTTCATACGTAGGTCGACATAGAGATTTTCAACGAATTCCAAGATTTCGCTCTAAACAAGTGCTACTTTGAGGCCTATGACAAGTGATTCTTAGAAAAACTCTCTAATGGTCCACTTGTTCAAATTTAGGTTCTCTAGGGTGAGGCATTTGATTCCACAACCGTGAAAAGTCTAGCTCGATCCTATAGCCGGATTGGAAACTTCTCTTTGTTTTAAGTTCACGGTGAAATCAGCGCCAAATTCCCCCTAATGTCACATCTAGAAACATATATTAACGGTTGGGGGAACACAATGTAATTGATCCTACCATCATCTAACCCATCCACCCTAACTTCCTATGTACCTTTCATGTTGTTCCCCTTCTTGTTTCAATACGTAGGTCGACATAGAGATTTTTGACGGAATTCCAAGATTTCACTCTAAACAAGTGCTACTTTGAGGCCTATGACAAGTGATTCTTAGAAAAACTATCTAATGGTCCACTTGTTCAAATTTAGGTTCTCTAGAGTGAGGCATTTGATTTCACAACCGTGAAAAAGTCTAGCTCGATCCTATAGCCGGATTGGAAACTTCTCTTTGTTTTAAGTTCGCGGTGAAATCAGCGCCAAGCCAGTCCCTAATGTCACATCTAGAAACATATATTAACGGTTGGGGAACACAATGTAATTGATCCTATCATCATCTAACCCATCCACCCTAACTTCCTATGTACCTTTCGTGTTGTTCCCCTTCTTGTTTCAATACGTAGGTCGCATAGAGATTTTTGATGGAATTCCAAGATTTCACTCTAAACAAGTGCTACTTTGAGGCCTATGACAAGTGATTCTTAGAAAAACTCTCTAATGGTCCACTTGTTCAAATTTAGGTTCTCTAGGGTGAGGCATTTGATTCCACAACCGTGAAAAAGTCTAGCTTAATCCTATAGCCGGATTGGAAACTTTTCTTTGTTTTAAGTTCGCGGTGAAATCAGCGCCAGAATCCCTAATGTCACATCTAGAAACATATACTAACGGTTGGGGAATGCAACATAATTGATCCTACCATCATCTAACCCATCCACCCTAACTTCCTATGTACCTTTCGTGTCGTTCCCCTTCTTGTTTCAATACATAGGTCGACATAGAGATTTTCGATGGAATTCAAAGATTTCACTCTAAACAAGTGCTACTATGAGGCCTATGACAAGTGATTCTTGGAAAAACTCTCTAATGGTCCACTTGTTCAAATTTAGGTTCTCTAGGGTGAGGCATTTGATTCCACAACCGTGAAAAATTCTAGCTCGATCCTATAGCCGGATTGGAAACTTCTCTTTGTTTTAAGTTCGCGGTGAAATCAGCGCCAGCAGTCCCTAATGTCACATCTAGAAACATATATTAACGGTTGGGGAACACAAATGTAATTGATCCTACCATCATCTAACCCATCCACCCTAACTTCCTATGTACCTTTCATGTTGTTCCCCTTCTTGTTTCAATACGTAGGCTCGACATAGAGATTTTCGACGGAATTCCAAGATTTCACTCTAAACAAGTGCTACTTTGAGGCCTATGACAAGTGATTCTTAGAAAAACTCTCTAATGGTCCACTTGTTCAAATTTAGGTTCTCTAGGGTGAGGCATTTGATTCCACAACCGTGAAAAAGTCTAGCTCGATCCTATAGCCGGATTGGAAACTTCTCTTTGTTTTAAGTTTGCGGTGAAATCAGCGCCAAAGATCCCTAATGTCACATCTAGAAACATATATTAACGGTTGGGGAACACAATGTAATTGATCCTACCATCATCTAACCCATCCACCCTAACTTCCTATGTACCTTTAGGTGTTGTTCCCTTCTTGTTTTGGTACGTAGGTCGACATAGAGATTTTTGACGGAATTCCAAGATTTCACTCTAAACAAGTGCTACTTTGAGGCCTATGACAAGTGATTCTTAGAAAAACTCTCTAATGGTCCACTTGTTCAAATTTAGGTTCTCTAGGGTGAGGCATTTGATTCCACAACCGTGAAAAAGTCTAGCTCGATCCTATAGCCGGATTGGAAACTTCTCTTTGTTTTAAGTTTGCGGTGAAATCAGCGCCGCCGATCCCCTAATGTCACATCTAGAAACATATATTAACGGTTGGGGAACACAATGTAATTGATCCTACCATCATCTAACCCATCCACCCTAACTTCCTATGTACCTTTCATGTTGTTCCCTTCTTGTTTCGAGACGTAGGTCGACATAGAGATTTTTGATGGAATTCCAAGATTTCACTCTAAACAAGTGCTACTTTGAGGCCTATGACAAGTGATTGTTGGAAAAACTCTCTAATGGTCCACTTGTTCATATTTAGGTTCTTTAGGGTGAAGCATTTGATTCCACAACCGTGAAAAAGTCTAGCTCGATCCTATAGCCGGATTGGAAACTTCTCTTTGTTTTAAGTTCGCGGTGAAATCAGCGCCAAAGATTCCCCAATGTCACATCTAGAAACATATATTAACGGTTGGGGAACACAATGTAATTGATCCTACCATCATCTAACCCATCCACCCTAACTTCCTATGTACCTTTTGTGTTGTTCCCAACTTCTTGTTTTTAGTGTTGTTCCCTTCTTGGTCGACATAGAGATTTTCAACGGAATTCCAAGATTTCGCTCTAAACAAGTGCTACTTTGAGGCCTATGACAAGTGATTCTTAGAAAAACTCTCTAATGGTCCACTTGTTCAAATTTAGGTTCTCTAGGGTGAGGCATTTGATTCCACAACCGTGAAAAAGTCTAGCTCGATCCTATAGCCGGATTGGAAACTTCTCTTTGTTTTAAGTTCGTGGTGAAATCAGCGCCAGCAGTCCCTAATGTCACATCTAGAAACATATATTAACGGTTGGGGAACACAATGTAATTGATCCTACCATCATCTAACCCATCCACCCTAACTTCCTATGTACCTTTCATGTTGTTCCCCTTCTTGTTTCAATACGTAGGTCGACATAAAGATTTTGACGGAATTCCAAGATTTCACTCTAAACAAGTGCTACTTTGAGGCCTATGACAAGTGATTCTTAGAAAAACTCTCTAATGGTCCACTTCTTCATATTTAGGTTCTCTAGGGTGAGGCATTTGATTCCACAACCGTGAAAAATCTAGCTCGATCCTATAGCCGGATTGGAAACTTCTCTTTGTTTTGAGTTCGCTGAAATCAGTGCCAAGCCGATCCCTAATGTCACAAACTAGAAATATATACTAACGGTTGGGGAACGCAACATAATTGATCCTACCATCGTCTAACCTGTCCACCCTAACTTCCTATGTACCTTTCGTGTCGTTCCCCTTCTTGTTTCAATACATAGGTCGACATAGAGATTTTTTCGATGGAATTCAAAGATTTCACTCTAAACAAGTGCTACTTTGAGGCCTATGACAAGTGATTCTTGGAAAAACTCTCTAATGGTCCACTTGTTCAAATTTAGGTTCTCTAGGGTGATCCATTTGATTCCACAACCGCGAAAAATTCTAGCTCGATCCTATAGCCGGATTGGAAACTTTTATTTGTTTTAAGTTCGCGGTGAAATCCTATAATGTCACATCTAGAAACATATATTAACGGTTGGGGAACACAAATGTAATTGATCCTACCATCATCTAACCCATCCACCCTAACTTCCTATGTACCTTTCGTGTTGTTCCCCTTCTTGTTTCAATACGTAGGTCGACATAGAGATTTTGATGGAATTCCAAGATTTCACTCTAAACAAGTGCTACTTTGAGGCCTATGACAAGTGATTCTTAGAAAAACTATCTAATGGTCCACTTCTTCATATTTAGGTTCTCTAGGGTGAGGCATTTGATTCCACAACCGTGAAAAAATTCTAGCTCGATCCTATTGCCGGATTGAAAACTTCTCTTTGTTTTGAGTTCGCTACTGAAATCAGCGCCAGCAGTCCCTAATGTCACCACCAGAAATATATACTAACGGTTGGGGAACGCAACTTAATTGATCCTACCATCGTCTAACCTGTCCACCCTAACTTCCTATGTACCTTTCGTGTTGTGCCCCTTCTTGTTTCAATACGTAGGTCGACATAGAGATTTTCGACGGAATTCCAAGATTTCACTCTAAACAAGTGCTACTTTGAGGCCTATGACAAGTGATTCTTAGAAAAACTCTCTAATGGTCCACTTCTTCATATTTAGGTTCTCTAGGGTGAGACATTTGATTCCACAACCGCGAAAAATTCTAGCTCGATTCTATTGCCGGATTGGAAACTTCTCTTTGTTTTGAGTTCGCGCTGAAATCAGTGCCAGCAGTCCCTAATGTCACAACCAGAAATATATACTAACGGTTGGGGAACGCAACATAATTGATCCTACCATCATCTAACCCATCCACCCTAACTTCCTATGTACCTTTCGTGTTGTTCCCTTCTTGTTTCAATACATAGGTCGACATAGAGATTTTCGATGGAATTCAAAGATTTCACTCTAAACAAGTGCTACTTTGAGGCCTATGACAAGTGATTCTTGGAAAAACTCTCTAATGGTGCACTTGTTCAAATTTAGGTTCTCTAGGGTGATCCATTTGATTCCACAACCGCGAAAAATTCTAGCTCGATCCTATAGCCGGATTGGAAACTTTTATTTGTTTTAAGTTCGCGGTGAAATCAGCGCCAGCAGTCCCTAATGTCACATCTAGAAACATATATTAACGGTTGGGGAACACAATGTAATTGATCCTACCATCATCTAACCCATCCACCCTAACTTCCTATGTACCTTTCGTGTTGTTCCCCTTCTTGTTTCTGAGACGTAGGTCGACATAGAGATTTTTGATGGAATTCTAAGATTTTGCTCTAAACAAAAAGTTACTTTGAGGCCTATGACAAGTGATTCTTAGAAAAACTATCTAATGGTCCACTTCTTCATATTTAGGTTCTCTAGGATGAGGCATTTGATTCCACAACCGTGAAAAAGTCTAGCTCGATCCTATAGCCGGATTGGAAACTTCTCTTTGTTTTGAGTTCGCGCTGAAATCAGTGCCAGCAGTCCCTAATGTCACAACCAGAAATATATACTAACAGTTGGGGAACGCAACATAATTGATCCTACCATCGTCTAACCTGTCCACCCTAACTTCCTATGTACCTTTCGTGTCGTTCCCCTTCTTCTTTCAATACGTAGGTCGCATAGAGATTTTTGACAGAATTCCAAGATTTCACTCTAAACAAGTGCTACTTTGAGGCCTATGACAAGTGATTCTTGGAAAAACTCTCTAATGGTCCACTTGTTCAAATTTAGGTTCTCTAGGGTGAGGCATTTGATTCCACAACCGTGAAAAAGTGTAGCTCGATCCTATAGTCGGATTGGAAACTTCTCTTTGTTTTAAGTTCGCGGTGAAATCAGCGCCCGCAGTCCCTAATGTCACATCTAGAAACATATATTAACGGTTGGGGAACACAATGTAATTGATCCTACCATCATCTAACCCATCCACCCTAACTTCCTATGTACCTTTCGTGTTGTTCCCCTTCATGTTTCGGTACATAGGTCGACATAGAGATTTTTGATGGAATTCTAAGATTTCACTCTAAACAGGTGCTACTTTGAGGCCTATGACAAGTGATTCTTAGAGAAACTCTCTAATGGTCCACTTCTTCATATTTAGGTTCTCTAGGGTGAGGCATTTGATTCCACAACCGTGAAAAAGTCTAGCTAGATCCTATAGCCGGATTGGAAACTTCTCTTTGTTTTGAGTTCGCGCTGAAATCAGCGCCAGCCCCTAATGTCACAACCAGAAATATATACTAATGGTTGGGGAACGCAACATAATTGATCCTACCATCGTCTAACCTGTCCACCCTAAGTTCCTATGTACCTTTCGTGTCGTTCCCCTTCTTGTTTCGGTACATAGGTCGACACAGAGATTTTTGATGGAATTCAAAGATTTCACTCTAAACAAGTGCTACTCTGAGGCCTATGACAAGTGACTCTTGGAAAAACTCTCTAATGGTGCACTTGTTCAAATTTAGGTTCTCTAGGGTGATCCATTTGATTCCACAACCGTGAAAAATTCTAGCTCGATCCTATAGCCGGATTGGAAACTTCTCATTGTTTTAAGTTCGCGGTGAAATCAGCGCCAGCAGTCGCTAATGTCACATCTAGAAACATATATTAATGGTCGGGGAATGCAATGTAATTGATCCTACCATCATCTCACCCATCCACCCTAACTTCCTCTGTACGTTGTTGACACATCTTATAGTATATCTTTTATAGCTCAATTAAAACTGAAATAAGGGTATAAATAAATATTTATGTAGAACTAGGGGCTTTACTAACAATTTCCATGAGTTTTGGTGAATTATATATTTTTCAGGGATTAACAGGAAAAAGCCCAGAGTTTGCACCCCATACGATGAAAGGACGTGACCGTGAAGCAACCCAACTTGAAACCCACGTAAGAAGACCCTAGAAGACTCGAAGCCCCCGCCAGGACCGGGGGGCGGGCCCACCTGTCGAGACAAAGGGCGCCCACTTGAGCCCCCGGCGGCGGCCCACCCAATGGGGCCCCCCTGTCAGCCTCCTGTTCAAGGTCGGTTCATAACCGCCATTGAGGATCAATCTCATCCATCCATCAAGGTCGGTTTCATCCAAGGGCTACGGTTCATCGTCCCCGCCTATATAAGCATGCCCCCTGGCCCCTGCCAGGGCAATGATGGTTCATTAGTTCATTACCCCATCAGCTCAGCCTGATCAACAGCCTATGCCCTAGCTTCTAATTAGAAGAGCTCTAGATCTAGTTGAGAGAGAAGATTAGCAAGTTGAGAGACTAGTTCATAGCTCCCTTTGAGAGTAGCTAAATCTAGTCTTGTTCGAAAGATAGATATTGAGTGGAAGGAGAAGTAAAGGGGAAGCTCCGAACCTGTCGGTGTCTCCTCTTCGCTTGTACCTCCGGGACCAAGACTCCTTTGGAGCTTGATCCTAAGACAACTACGGTGGATCGACTTCTTATTTGAGTAAGTTTACTTGTTTATATTATTCTTGTGGTTTGCGACTCTTTTAGAGTACTTCGATTCTTGTCGCTCTTGGATTGGAGTTGCTACCCCTAGTGTGAGCGTGGTGCTTAGACTAGATAGCCCGTAGATACACCCTACCTTCCGAACTGTGGTAACTAACGTAGGTGACTTATAGCTACGTTAATTCTTTTGTAGTCCACATCCCGTTGGATAGGCCTCGGTAGAACCTATTTGCTAGGAGTTTGCACTCTTTGCTAGTGTCTTTCTCCTTGAATAAAGTTCCCATAAGATATATTCACAAGCCTTACAAGGATATCAATTAGACAACCATAGCCGTCTTCTTAAAAGATTTATCAACTTCCTTCCTTGTCGAGATTCTCTGGCCTTAGTTATATCTTCACTATTCGTAAACCTTTCTCCTTGTGGATACGATATTTGAAACCCATCTCCCGGGTGAAGTGCTCACCGGTATCCGTGCGCTTGCGGATTATACAAATCATAAATATTTCTGTGGGCCTTATCTTTTACCAACAAGCATTTAAAGGCGCCGTTCTTGAGAACGGTTGTTTAAGAAAACGTGAGTATAACTAAGTCTTGTAACCTATCGTAGCGTAGAATTTATCTTTTTCCTTTCTTTTATATTTTATCTTTTTCACTGTCCAAATGGATACCATCCCTCTTTATAAACACATGGCACCCACGGAACACTCTCGTAGCCCTTTGCCATCATCGAAACCAATCACTACTGATGACTACGAGTTGCGTCCTAGGTTAGTAGAGATGGTCCAAAATCATATGTTCTCAGGTACAATAGACGAAAACCCTTATCACCATCTCCAGACCTTCGAAGAAACATGTGACTGCCTTCACATAAAAGGCATGTCCAATGAAACTATCCGCTGGAAGCTCTTTCCATTCTCTTTGAAAGGGAAGGCTCGTCAGTGGTACGACACGAACAAGGAGAAGATGGAAGGCGACTGGGGAAAGTTACTAGTTGAATTTTGCCTAGATTTTTACCCCATGTCCAAAGTAGTCAACTTTAGGCTCTCGATCCTATCCTCTACACAGCAGGATAATGAATCTTTGAGTGCCTTACGGGAGGCGTCTTGAACTTCTTTCCAAATCCGACCAGACTTAGCCATGCCAGACCCAGTTTTACTTCAACATTTTTATGTTGGTCTGAACAAAAAATCCAGAAAAGAATTGAATACCTCAGCAAATGGATCTTTTATCCATCTCCCACCTATTCAAGCTAGAAAACTCCTGACCATAATAGCGGAGAATAATAAGGATCCTATTGCAGAGAACCCCTTAGAAGAAGAAGAAATAGGATTAGTTGAGGATGATTTCATACCAAATTCATTGCAACCTTTAGCCAATCCACCAACTAATCCAGAGCCATCAGAATCATCAGAAACGGAGGACACTCCAATATCTGATTTCCTACTTGACATCGAGGATGATTTATTTTCCGATTTTGGAGATACCTCGAAATACAAAACTGAAAAGATATTTCAGAAGGCTAAACATTTATGTGTAGATCCTTCTGATAAAACACTTTTACGAAGGACTACTAAAGAGCTTGTTTCAATCGTGAGAGCGGCGAATGGTTAGAAGAATCGAGCTTTCTTCGATGTAGTCTGTTTGGATTCACCTTCTATACCTATTCATTGCCAAATTCATAGAGACTCTTTCGACGCCCTTTATAATCCAGTTGTGGGGATAAACATCATGTCATTATCTTTTGCTAATGATCTTCTCTTAAGTATACCATTAAGTCCCACAACCAAATTGCTACAAAGCCCATCAGGACAAATTGTCCAAAGTTTAGGAATTCTTTATGTCCTACCAATCCATGTTAAGGGTACCATGGTACACTTAAGCTTTCATATCTTTGACATCATGGAGTTTGACGTGTTGATAGGACAACCTATTGAAAGGCTTATTTCAGAAGGACAAACAGGAGAATTAGGAATACGCTTAGGTAAGGGATTAAAATTCTCATTGCCTATTGCCCAAGCCATCAATTTGAAAAATGTAATCTTGTCCCGAACCGGATCCTATGGAAGAAGTTAAGGAGGCATCAGTAGAACATTTTGTAGAATCCGGTTATGAGGATTATACTGAATTCTTCGTAGAAGAAGAAGATGAAAATCCCACCACAACAGAACCTTTGAATGAATTCGAAAACCCTCCTAGACCTCCAATAGAGCTTAAACCTCTACCACCTGGTCTTACTTATGCTTTCCTCCATAATGATCCAGAGTCCCCTGTGATTATAAGTGATAAACTCACTCCAGAGGAGACTTTTAGATTGATAACTGTCTTAGAACATCATCGATCAGTTTTTGGCTATTCACTCGAAGACCTAAAGGGTATTAACCCTGCTCTCTGCACTCATCGTATTCCAACAGATCCAGATATTCCACCTTCTAGAGAACCCCAACGTAGACTTAACAATGCGATGAAGGAGGTAGTTAAGAAAGAGGTGCTAAAGTTATTACACGCTGGGATTATTTATCCTGTGCCACATAGCGAGTGGGTAAGCCCTGTGCAAGTTGTGCCTAAAAAGGGAGGCATGACAGTTGTTAAGAATGATAAGAATGAATTAATCCCTCAAAGAACAGTCACGGGATGGCGGATGTGCATAGATTATAGAAAGTTAAACAAAGCCACAAGAAAAGATCATTTTCCATTGCCCTTCATCGATGAGATGTTAGAGCGATTGGCAAACCACTCTTTCTTTTGCTTTCTCGATGGATATTCAGGATATCACCAAATTCCCATCCATCCCAGTGATCAAAGCAAAACCACTTTTACATGCCCATACGGAACCTATGCCTATAGAAGAATGTCTTTTGGGTTATGTAATGCTCCAGCTTCTTTTCAGAGATGTATGATGTCTATATTCTCTGATATGATTGAAGAAATTGTAGAAGTTTTCATGGATGATTTTTCTGTTTATGGAAAAACTTTTGATGATTGTCTTAGAAACTTGGATAGAGTTTTGCAAAGATGTGAAGAGAAGCACTTAGTTCTAAATTGGGAGAAATGTCATTTTATGGTTAGAGAAGGAATAGTGCTTGGACACCTAGTGTCAGAAAGGGGAATAGAGGTAGATAAAGCCAAACTAGAAGTGATAGAACAATTACCTCCCCCTATAAATGTCAAAGGGATTAGAAGTTTTCTTGGCCATGCTGGTTTTTACCGAAGATTTATAAAAGATTTTTCACATATTGCTAGACCACTCACCAGCTTGTTAGCCAAGGATGTCCCTTTTGAATTTGATGATGCTTGCTTGAAAGCGTTTGAAACTTTGAAAAAGGCCCTCGTTTCTGCACCTATCATTCAACCCCCTGATTGGTCTTTGCCTTTTGAAATCATGTTTGATGCCAGCGATTATCTTTGTGGGGGCGGTGTTAGGGCAAACTAAAGATAGGAAGCATCATGCCATTGCATATGCCGAAGAAAACTTTGATCGGCCACAACTTAATTATGCTACTACTGAAAAAGGAATTGCTAGCTGTTGTTTTTATGCTATTGATAAGTTTAGATCTTACTTGGTAGGAGCTAAAGTAATTGTTTATACTTGATCATGCTTTTTGAAATACTTGCTCACCAAGAAAGATGCTAAACCTCGCTTATTAAGATGGATTTTGTTACTCCAAGAATTTGATTTAGAAAAAAAAGATAAGAAGGGAGTAGAAAATTCTGTTGCCGATCATTTATCTAGAATGCATTTTGAGAAACCCAATGAATTGCCCATTAATGACTCACTCAGGGATGATACTCTTTATCGGATAACCCGCACCGATCCCCGGTACGCGTAGATATTGTTAATTTTATGGTTGCGGGTTATGTACCACCGGGGGTTGATAAGAGAAAGCTTATTTATGATAGTCGTTATCACCTTTGGGATGAACCATACCTCTTCGGGGTTTGCTCGGATGGATTACTCGGTAAGATGTGTGCCTACGAAAGAAGGAATTCAGATCATTGAAAGATGTCACTCATCACCATATGGAGGACATTATGGGGCATTCGAACACACGCAAAAATTTGGCAAGCGAGGATTTTTCTCGGCCAACCATGTATCAAGACACTAAAGATTTTATTCAAAGATGCGAGCTGTCAAAGGCATGGGAATATCAATGCAAGAGACGCCATGCCTCTTACAACCAACCTCCGGATAGAGCTCTTTGATGTATGGGGAATTGATTACATGGGACCGTTTCCAAAGTCCGGAAATTATGAACACATACTAGTGGCGATGGACTATGTGTCAAAATGGGTAGAAGCTATGCCATGCAGATCTGCGCAGATAAATGTAAGCTCGATAAAGATGTTTGAAGAAATAATATTTCCAAGATTCGGAGTACCAAGGATGGTAATCAGTGACGGAGGATCCCACTTCATTGATAGTCGATTCAAAAGATATTTAGAGAAGCACGGAGTTCGTCACAATGTTGCTACACCTTATCACCCCCAAACAAGTGGGCAAGCAGAAACATCAAACAAGCAAATCAAGAATATCTTGCAGAAGACAGTAGAAGAGATGGGAACAAAGTGGAAGGATAGACTTCCAGAAGCATTATGGGCGTACAGGACAGCCTACAAAACACCGATTGGAATGTCACCATACCAACTTGTTTATGGCAAAACCTGTCACTTGCCTAGAGTTTAAAGCTCACTTGGGCAATCAAGAGATGGAACATGGATTTAGAAACCGCGGGAGTAAAAAGAAAGATGCAATTATCAGAACTCGACGAATGGCGAGAGAAAGCTTATCACAATGCCAAGATCTACAAAGAAAGAACAAAAAGGTGGCATGATAAGAGAATTAAAAAGAAGAACTTCACTCCAGGCGATCAGGTATTACTTTTTAATTCCAGGGTTAAATTATTCGGGCATGGAAAACTTCGGAGTAAATGGGAAGGACCCTTCAAGGTGGTGAATTCATCATCACATGGAGCAGTCACTCTTCAAGACACCGAAGGTAAGTTATTCAAGGTAAATGGCCAACGTCTTAAAATCTTTTATGAGCCCAATAAAGAACCCGAGGAATTAGATGTTTTAGATTTCTTTATTTTACCCAATCATTAGGCCTTGATCGCGTAGTGTCCGTTTTTCGGCCCAAAAGTACGAGTAACAGACTAGAATGGACCTTAGAAGACCGCAGACGGAAGCTGGGCCGTGGACCCGGTGGGGCCCACGCGGCCGCCTTTTGGCCGGGCGGCGCCCGCCGCCCACGTGGCCGCCACGCATCCCGCATCTTCCCACGGATCTACCCTAGGATATCCTACCGAATACCGAACCTTTTGGCGCGATTCTCGCGTTGACATCCCGATAACCGTCATCTTGACTCCCCTTCCAAGTCATTCCCGATATATAAACCGACCCATTCTACCTTGAGCCTATTCCCATCTACCTCTCCAAAGACCGATGACCCAAGACCTTCATCGCTGCCTTGGCCAACCCCGAGATGAGAATGGTGGTGTACGATCCCACCAAGATCACCACGCCGCCGCCCTCGACGTCATCAACATCGTCGGCTCTCGTCATTGTGCCTCCAACACCTACACCCCTCGCCGTTATTCCACCACCTCAGCCACCATCATCATCACCGTCCCCCGCTGTTCTTATGGCGAGGACGATCCTGAACAATCGTCGCAATGATGGCATGAAGAAGTTCCTGGTGCCGGAGGGCACCAGATTGTTGCCGCCTCGTCCGGATGAGACGCTTACGGGCGTCAAACGAGACAGGTTCAACAACATCCGTCGGCTCAACTACACGCATCCTCGCGTCTCCATTGATGGAGTGCGCGCTACGCCGGCACAAGTGAAGTTCATCCCACCAAAGGAGGCCGCTGAACGCGCTTCTAAGCGTCGTTTCGGCAAGTGCACAGTAGCTGATCTCCGCGAAGAAGTCGCGGATTGGAGAAGCTTCACCTTGACCGAAAGCACCACAAATCGAGTGCCACGACAAGAAGCGTGGGCGCTCTAGATAGGCGTGGAAGACGCTAGATACGAGATCGCTGCATTAGTCAAGAGAATTGAATCTCTTGAGAATCACCCAAATAGCAACTAGGGAAGGAACCCTAGTAATAATTAGAGTGTTTCATTTAGCTAGTTCGATTAGAATTGCTTAGTTAGTTCGTTTGCTAGATCGTTTGCTTAGATTAAATTATTATTATGTAATATTTGCTAGAATAAATAAAGGAACACTCTATCATTTTTTTGAAGTTGATCTCCCTTATTCATCATTTATTTTCGTGCAAGTTTCTTGTCTCCACCATGTTTTGAATAAAAAAGGTAACAAGGAAAAAAAGTGTGGGGAAACAAAACCGAACGTCGAAACGAAACGAACCGAACCTGAAAATATAGAGAAACGGAAAGATACTGAGCGCGAGATCACGCGACGATTTAGATCGCCAGTGGGCCCTGAGGGACCCACGCGGCCGCTGATTAATTGGCGGCGGCCGCCGCCACGTCACCAACTCGGCCTCCCCTTCGTCCCACGTGTCGGTTTGTTCTCTAATCTTTCTAATTACGTGATTTTTGTTTTCCGTTTCGCAAAGTACCGAAAGCTCTCGATATCTAATAAATAAATATAAATATATAAAAAGATTGATATGCTTAGTTCAAGTTGGACTCACATAATTCTTTTTCATGGTCTAACTAAGTTGATAAAAGTTAAAAGTAAAATAATATCCCAAGATACTTAGAGTTGTTGTAGAACATGAGATAGAAGATTGGTGAGAGCCTGAATCTTGACATCTTGTCCACTTGGAGAATTTATTTCGAAAATATTAAAAAATGATAGCTATACCTCCTCTTTATGGTAATCATCCTATCAAAGCCATGCTTGTTTAAAAAAAAAAAAAAAATCTAGCCATAAGCTACTTGTTTTGCATTGAGCTTTGTCAAGTCCTGTGATCCAAGTTGAGAGACTAGCTATCAAGAACACGTACACTCACATCTATATGTTTCTTTATCTGTTATATGCTCTAAATTTTGATCTCTCCATATTAAAAGTGTTGATACAAATGTAAGACAAGGTATGGGCTATGCAAAAGTATTGAAAAAAAAAAAAAGAGTATACAAAGAAATAATATTAAGAGATGAAGAATGGACAAGTGTCCAAGGGTGAGTAGAACCCACATCTCTTAAGAGAGGAAATAAAAGACAAAAGTCTAGGGCGAAAGAGCCCACCTCTCTAAAAAAAAAAAAAAAAAGAAAAGAAATAAAGATAGCCCATGACCTTACTTGCATAGTATCCATCTTTCAAGAAGAGAGAAATCTACAAGAGCATAGTAGAATTAGAAAACTAAACACACTTGCACATCTTGAGAATGTCTCTCCTCGGATCCAGCCTTGATATTGCAAATATATGCAAGGTAAGTATGCTACATCCTTGACATACCTGAAACTCGGATAAAGCTTTATTAGAGGAAGGATGTTTTTAAGGGCATTAAAATTGTGCCTTGTGAGGATTCCAAACACCATATACGAAAAAGCCTAGTGATTGAGAGTCCTATAAAAAGGAGGATGGTAAGCTATGTTTGTTTTCAAAAATCATTGCAAAACCTCTAGTGGCTCCCGATTGTCACAAGAAGGTAATATATATCAAATATTGGGAAACTCCTCAAAATTCTTGGTAAATTGAATAAAACCATCGCATAAAATATCCATGAGATTGATTTATTGTTAGATGTCTTGATTTACACCTTTGCTATATCCATCCTTTTCTGTTTCGGTAAAAGGTCTAAGTGTGGGGAGATTTTGATGGAATTCAAATAGTATTTCTTTTATAGCTAAAACAAATAAGCTATAAATAAATATTTATGAGAACTAGGGGAAAAACTCTCTAATGGTGCACTTGTTCAAATTTTTCTCTAGGGTGATCCATTTGATTCCACAACCGTGAAAAATTCTAGCTCGATCCTATAGCTGGATTGGAAACTTCTCATTGTTTTAAGTTCGCGGTGAAATCAGCTTGAAATCCTAATGTCACATCTAGAAACATATATTAACGGGTCGGGGAATGCAATGTAATTGATCCTACCATCATCTCACCCATCCACCCTAACTTCCTATGTACCTTTCGTGTTCATCCCCTTCTTGTTTCTCATCCATCCATCAGGTTGGTTTCATCCAAGGGCTTTTTTTTCATCGACGGAATAAAGATTTCCCTCTAAACAATGCTACTTCATGAGGCCATGACAAGTGATTCTTAGAAAAACTCTCTAATGGTCCACTTCTTCATATTTAGGTTCTCTTGAGGGTTGAGGCTATTTAGTTCCACAACCGAGAGTAAAATCTAGTCTTGTTCGAAAAGATAGATATTGAGTGGAAGGAGAAAAAGGGGAAGCTCTTTGTTTTCCTCTTCTTGTTGTACCTCGTACCAAGACTCCTTTGGAGCTTGATCCTAAGACAACCTAATGTCACATCTATTTGAAACATATATTTAATTATTCTTGTGGTTTGCAATCTTTTGATCCTACCATTCATCTCACCTCTTGGATTGGACCCTAACCCCTATGTGACAACCAAAAACGTGGTTTAGACTAGATAGCCCCTTCCTGTTTCAATGGTAACTAACATTTGACTTATAGAGATTTTCTTTTGTATTCCAATGATTTCACTCTAAACAATTTGCTACTTTTTGGCCTATGACAAGTGATTCTTGAATAAAGTTCTCTAATGGTATATTGTTCAAATTTAAGGATCTCTAATTAGATGCATTTGATTCCACAACCACGAAAAATTATCAACTTCCTTCCTATAGCGGGATTGGAAACCTTTATGTTTTAAGTATTCATAAATCTTTCTCCTTGTGGATACCCTAATTGTCACATCTAGAAACATATATTCCGTCATTGGGGAATACAAATGTAAATGATCCTACCATCATCTTACCCATCCACCAACTTCCTATGTACATTTTGTGTTGTTCCCCTTCTTGTTTCAATACGTAGGTCGACATAGAGATTTTCGACGGAATTCCAAGATTTCACTCTAAACAAGTGCTACTTTGAGGCCTATGACAAGTGATTCTTAGAAAAACTCTCTAATGGTCCAATTGTTCAAATTTAGGTTCTCTAGGGTGAGGCATTTGATTCCACAACCGTGAAAAAGTATAGCTCAATCCTATAGCCGGATTGGAAACTTCTCTTTGTTTTAAGTTCGCGGTGAAATCAACGCCAACAGTCCCTAATGTCACATCTAGAAACATATATTAACGGTTGGGGAACACAATGTAATTGATCCTACCATCATCTAACCCATCCACCCTAACTTCCTATGTACCTTTTGTGTTGTTCCCCTTCTTGTTTCAGGTGCGTAGGTTGACATAGAGATTTTTGATGGAATTCTAAGATTTCACTCTAAACAAAAGCTACTTTGAGGCCTATGACAAGTGATTCTTAGAAAAACTCTCTAATGGTCCACTTCTTCATATTTAGGTTCTCTAGGGTGAGGCATTTGATTCCACAACCGTGAAAAAGTCTAGCTCGATCCTATAGCCGGATTGGAAACTTCTCTTTGTTTTAAGTTCACGGTGAAATCATCGCCCGCAGTCCCTAATGTCACATCTAGAAACATATATTAATGGTTGGGGAACGCAATGTAATTGATCCTACCATCGCCTAACCTGTCCACCCTAACTTCCTATGTACCTTTCGTGTCGTTCCCCTTCTTCTTTCAAGACGTAGGTCGCATAGAGATTTTCGACGGAATTCCAAGATTTCACTCTAAACAAGTGCTACTTTGAGGCCTATGACAAGTGATTCTTAGAAAAACTCTCTAATGGTCCACTTGTTCAAATTTAGGTTCTCTAGGGTGAGGCATTTGATTCCACAACCGTGAAAAAGTGTAGCTCGATCCTATAGTCGGATTGGAAACTTCTCTTTGTTTTAAGTTCGCGGTGAAATCAGCGCGCCAATCCTAATGTCACATCTAGAAACATATATTAACGGTTGGGGAACACAATGTAATTGATCCTACCATCATCTAACCCATCCACCCTAACTTCCTATGTACCTTTCGTGTTGTTCCCCTTCTTGTTTCGGTACATAGGTCGACATAGAGATTTTTCGGGAATTCTAAGATTTCACTCTAAACAAAAGCTACTTTGAGGCCTATGACAAGTGATTCTTAGAAAAAAATCTCTAATGGTCCACTTGTTCAAATTTAGGTTCTCTAGGGTGAGGCATTTGATTCCACAACCGTGAAAAAGTCTAGCTCGATCCTATACCGGATTGGAAACTTCTCTTTGTTTTAAGTTCGCGGTGAAATCAACGCCAACAGTCCCTAATGTCACATCTAGAAACATATATTAACGGTTGGGGAACACAATGTAATTGATCCTACCATCATCTAACCCATCCACCCTAACTTCCTATGTACCTTTCGTGTTGTTCCCCTTCTTGTTTCGCATACGTAGGTTGACATAGAGATTTTTGATGGAATTCAAAGATTTCACTCTAAACAAGTGCTACTTTGAGGCCTATGACAAGTGATTCTTACAAAAACTCTCTAATGGTCCACTTGTTCAAATTTAGGTTCTCTAGGGTGAGGCATTTGATTCCACAACCGTGAAAAAGTTCTAGCTCGATCCTATAGCCGGATTGGAAACTTCTCTTTGTTTTAAGTTCACGGTGAAATCAGCGCCGCCAGATGCCTAATGTCACATCTAAAAACATATACTAACGGTTGGGGAATGCAATGTAATTGATCCTACCATCATCTAACCCATCCACCCTAACTTCCTATGTATCTTTTCGTGTTGTTCCCCTTCTTGTTTCAATGCGTAGGTCGACATAGAGATTTTCGATGGAATTCAAAGATTTCACTCTAAACAAGTGCTACTTTGAGGCCTATGACAAGTGATTCTTGGAAAAACTCTCTAATGGTCCACTTCTTCATATTTAGGTTCTCTAGGGTGAGGCATTTGATTTCACAACCGTGAAAAAGTCTAGCTCGATCCTATAGCCGGATTGGAAACTTCTCTTTGTTTTTAAGTTCACGTTGAAATCAGCGCCCGGCCGATCCTAATGTCACAACTAAAACATATATTAACGGTTGGGGAACACAATGTAATTGATCCTACCATCATCTAACCTATCCACCCTAACTTCCTATGTACCTTTTGTGTTGTTCCCCTTCTTGTTTCAATATGTAGGTCGACATAGAGATTTTTGACGGAATTCCAAGATTTCACTCTAAACAAGTGCAACTTTGAGGCCTATGACAAGTGATTCCTAGAAAAAATCTCTAATGGTCCACTTGTTCAAATTTAGGTTCTCTAGGGTGAGGCATTTGATTCCACAACCGTGAAAAGTCCAGCTCGATCCTATAGCGGATTGGAAACTTCTCTTTGTTTTAAGTTCATGGTGAAATCAGCGCCCGGCCGATCCCTAATGTCACATCTAGAAACATATATTAACGGTTGGGGAACACAATGTAATTGATCCTACCATCATCTAACCCATCCACCCTAACTTCCTATGTACCTTTCATGTTGTTCCCCTTCTTGTTTCGGTACGTAGGTCGACACAGAGATTTTCGATGGAATTCAAAGATTTCACTCTAAACAAGTGCTACTCTGAGGCCTATGACAAGTGATTCTTGGAAAAACTCTCTAATGGTGCACTTGTTCAAATTTAGGTTCTCTAGGGTGATCCATTTGATTCCACAACCGCGAAAAATTCTAGCTCGATCCTATAGCCGGATTGGAAACTACTCTTTGTTTTAAGTTTGCGGTGAAATCAGCGCCAGCAGTCCCTAATGTCACATCTAGAAACATATATTAACGGTCGGGGAATGCAATGTAATTGATCCTACCATCATCTCACCCATCCACCCTAACTTCCTATGTACGTTTCGTGTTGTTCCCCTTCTTGTTTCAATACATAGGTCGACATAGAGATTTTCGATGGAATTCCAAGATTTCACACTAAACAAGTGCTACTTTGAGGCCTATGACAAGTGATTCTTAGAAAAACTCTCTAATGGTCCACTTTTGTTCAAATTTAGGTTCTCTAGGGTTTGGCATTTGATTCCACAACCGTGAAAAAGTGTCTAGCTCGATCCTATAGCCGGATTGGAAACTTCTCTTTGTTTTAAGTTCATGGTGAAATCAGCGCCAGCCGATCCCTAATGTCACATCTAGAAACATATATTAACGGTTGGGGAACACAATGTAATTGATCCTACCATCATCTAACCCATCCACCCTAACTTCCTATGTACCTTTTGTGTTGTTCCCCTTCTTGTTTCGGTACGTAGGTCGACACAGAGATTTTTGATGGAATTCTAAGATTTCACTCTAAACAGGTGCTACTTTGAGGCCTATGACAAGTGATTCTTAGAAAAACTCTCTAATGGTCCACTTCTTCATATTTAGGTTCTCTAGGGTGAGGCATTTGATTCCACAACCGCAAAAAGGTCCAGCTCGATCCTATAGCCGGATTGGAAACTTCTCTTTGTTTTGAGTTCGCGGTGAAATCATCGCCCGGCATACCCTAATGTCACATCTAGAAACATATATTAATGGTTGGGGAACGCAATGTAATTGATCCTACCATCATTTAACCCATCCACCCTAACTTCCTATGTACCTTTCGTGTTGTTCCCCTTCTTTTTTCAGTATGTAGGTCGACATAGAGATTTTCGACGGAATTCCACGATTTCGCTCTAAACAAGTGCTACTTTGAGGCCTATGACAAGTGATTAGTAGAAAAACTCTCAAATGGTCCACTTCTTCAAATTTAGGTTCTCTTGGGTGAGGCATTTGATTCCACAACCGCGAAAAAGTCTAGCTCGATCCTATATCCGGATTGGAAACTTCTCTTTGTTTTGAGTTCGCTGAAATCATCGCCAGCGTCCCCTAATGTCACATCTAGAAATATATACTAATGGTTGGGGAACGCAATGTAATTGATCCTACCATCGTCTAACCTGTCCACCCTAACTTCCTATGTACCTTTCGTGTCGTTCCCCTTCTTGTTTCAAGACATAGGTCGACATAGAGATTTTCGATGGAATTCAAAGATTTCACTCTAAACAAGTGCTACTTTGAGGCCTATGACAAGTGATTCTTGGAAAAACTCTCTAATGGTGCACCTGTTCAAATTCAGGTTCTCTAGGGTGATCCATTTGATTAAACAACCACGAAAAATTCTAGCTCGATCCTATAGCCGGATTGGAAACTTCTCTTTGTTTTAAGTTCGCGGTGAAATCAGCGCCAGCAGTCCCTAATGTCACATCTAGAAACATATATTAACGGTTGGGGAACACAATGTAATTGATCCTACCATCATCTAACCCATCCACCCTAACTTCCTATGTACCTTTCGTGTTTGTTCCCCTTCTTGTTTCAATACATAGGTCGACATAGAGATTTTGACGGAATTCCAAGATTTCACTCTAAACAAGTGCTACTTTGAGGCCTATGACAAGTGATTCCTAGAAAAAATCTCTAATGGTCCACTTGTTCAAATTTAGGTTCTCTAGGGTGAGGCATTCGATTCCACAACCGTGAAAAAGTGTAGCTCGATCCTATAGCCGGATTGGAAACTTCTCTTTGTTTTAAGTTCGCGGTGAAATCAGCGCCAGCAGTCCCTAATGTCACATCTAGAAACATATATTAACGGTTGGGGAACACAATGTAATTGATCCTACCATCATCTAACCCATCCACCCTAACTTCCTATGTACCTTTCATGTTGTTCCCCTTCTTGTTTCTTTGTATACGTAGGTCGACCGTAGATTTTCGATGGAATTCAAAGATTTCACTCTAAACAAGTGCTACTTTGAGGCCTATGACAAGTGATTCTTGGAAAAACTCTCTAATGGTGCACTTGTTCAAATTTAGGTTCTCTAGGGTGATCCATTTGATTCCACAACCGCGAAAAATTCTAGCTCGATCCTATAGCCGGATTGGAAACTTCTCTTTGTTTTAAGTTTGCGGTGAAATCAGCGCCAGCAGTCCCTAATGTCACATCTAGAAACATATATTAACGGTCGGGGAATGCAATGTAATTGATCCTACCATCATCTCACCCATCCACCCTAACTTCCTATGTACGTTTCGTGTTGTTCCCCTTCTTGTTTCAATACGTAGGTCGACATAGAGATTTTCGACGGAATTCCAAGATTTCACTCTAAACAAGTGCTACTTTGAGGCCTATGACAAGTGATTCTTAGAAAAACTCTCTAATGGTCCACTTGTTCAAATTTAGGTTCTCTAGGGTTAGGCATTCGATTCCACAACCGTGAAAAAGTGTAGCTCGATCCTATAGCCGGATTGGAAACTTCTCTTTGTTTTAAGTTTGCAGTGAAATCAGCGCCAGCAATCCCTAATGTCACATCTAGAAACATATATTAACGGTTGGGGAACACAATGTAATTGATCCTACCATCATCTATCCCATCCACCCTAACTTTCCTATGTACCTTTCATGTTGTTCCCCTTCTTGTTTCAATACATAGGTAGGTCATATAGAGATTTTTGATGGAATTCAAAGATTTCACTCTAAACAAGTGCTACTTTGAGGCCTATGACAAGTGATTCTTGGAAAAACTCTCTAATGGTCCACTTGTTCAAATTTAGGTTCTCTAGGGTGAGGCATTTGATTCCACAACCGTGAAAAAATTCTAGCTCGATCCTATAGCCGGATTGGAAACTTCTCTTTGTTTTAAGTTCGCGGTGAAATCAGCGCCAAAATCCCTAATGTCACATCTAGAAACATATATTAACGGTTGGGGAACACAATGTAATTGATCCTACCATCATCTAACCCATCCACCCTAACTTCCTATGTACCTTTCATGTTGTTCCCCTTCTTGTTTCGCAGCGTAGGTCGACATACATAGATTTTTGATGGAATTCAAAGATTTCACACTAAACAAGTGCTACTTTGAGGCCTATGACAAGTGATTCTTAGAAAAACTCTCTAATGGTCCACTTCTTCATATTTAGGTTCTCTAGGGTGAGGCATTTGATTCCACAACCGCGAAAAGGTCCAGCTCGATCCTATAGCCGGATTGGAAACTTCTCTTTGTTTTAAGTTCGCGGTGAAATCATCGCCAGCAGTCCCTAATGTCACATCTAGAAACATATATTAATGGTTGGGGAACGCAATGTAATTGATCCTACCATCATTTAACCCATCCACCCTAACTTCCAATGTATCTTTCGTGTTGTTCCCCATCTTTTTTCTGTATGTAGGTCGACATAGAGATTTTCGACGGAATTCCACGATTTCGCTCTAAACAAGTGCTACTTTGAGGCCTATGACAAGTGATTAGTAGAAAAACTCTCTAATGGTCCACTTCTTCAAATTTAGGTTCTCTTGGGTGAGGCATTTGATTCCACAACCGCGAAAAAGTCTAGCTCGATCCTATAGCCGGATTGGAAACTTCTCTTTGTTTTGAGTTCGCGCTGAAATCAGCGCCAAGAAATCCCCTAATGTCACCACCGTAAATATATACTAACGGTTGGGGAACGCAACATAATTGATCCTACCATCGTCTAACCCATCCACCCTAACTTCCTATGTACCTTTCGTGTCGTTCCCCTTCTTGTTTCGGTACATAGGTCGACACAGAGATTTTTCGATGGAATTCAAAGATTTCACTCTAAACAAGTGCTACTCTGAGGCCTATGACAAGTGATTCTTGGAAAAACTCTCTAATGGTCCACTTTTGTTCAAATTTAGGTTCTCTAGGGTGATCCATTTGATTCCACAACCGTGAAAAGGTCTAGCTCGATCCTATAGCCGGATTGGAAACTTCTCTTTGTTTTAAGTTCGCGGTGAAATCAGCGCCCGCTAGTCCCTAATGTCACATCTAGAAACATATATTAACGGTTGGGGAACACAATGTAATTGATCCTACCATCATCTAACCCATCCACCCTAACTTCCTATGTACCTTTCATGTTGTTCCCCTTCTTGTTTTTGGTATGTAGGTCGACATAGAGATTTTCGACGGAATTCCAAGATTTCACTCTAAACAAGTGCTACTTTGAGGCCTATGACAAGTGATTCTTAGAAAAACTCTCTAATGGTCCACTTGTTCAAATTTAGGTTCTCTAGGGTGAGGCATTTGATTCCACAACCGTGAAAAAAGTCTAGCTCGATCCTATAGCCGGATTGGAAACTTCTCTTTGTTTTAAGTTCGCGTGAAATCAGCGCCAAAGAATTCCCTAATGTCACATCTAGAAACATATATTAATGGTTGGGGAACGCAATGTAATTGATCCTACCATCATCTAACCCATCCACCCTAACTTCCTATGTACCTTTCGTGTTGTTCCCCTTCTTGTTTTTCAGTATGTAGGTCGACATAGAGATTTTTCGATGGAATTCCAAGATTTCGCTCTAAACAAGTGCTACTTTGAGGCCTATGACAAGTGATTCTTAGAAAAACTCTCTAATGGTCCACTTGTTCAAATTTAGGTTCTCTAGGGTGAGGCATTTGATTCCACAACCGTGAAAAAAATTCTAGCTCGATCCTATAGCCGGATTGGAAACTTCTCTTTGTTTTGAGTTCAGCGGTGAAATCAGCGCCAGCCCCTAATGTCACATCTAGAAACATATATTAACGGTTGGGAACGCACAATGTAATTGATCCTACCATCATCTAACCCATCCACCCTAACTTCCTATGTACCTTTCGTGTTGTTCCCCTTCTTGTTTTTTAATATGTAGGTCGACATAGAGATTTTCGACGAATTCCAAGATTTCACTCTAAACAAGTGCTACTTTGAGGCCTATGACAAGTGATTCTTAGAAAAAAAAATCTCTAATGGTCCACTTGTTCAAATTTAGGTTCTCTAGGGTGAGGCATTTGATTCCACAACCGTGAAAAATTCTAGCTCGATCCTATAGCCGGATTGGAAACTTCTCTTTGTTTTTGAGTTCGCGCTGAAATCAGCGCCCGGCCCCCTAATGTCACATCTAGAAATATATACTAACGGTTGGGGAACGCAAATGTAATTGATCCTACCATCGCCTAACCCATCCACCCTAACTTCCTATGTACCTTTCATGTTGTTCCCTTCTTGTTTCGTACATAGGTCGATTACGTAGATTTTCAATGGAATTCAAAGATTTCACTCTAAACAAGTGCTACTCGAGGCCTATGACAAGTGATTCTTGGAAAAACTCTCTAATGGTGCACTTGTTCAAATTTAGGTTCTCTAGGGTGATCCATTTGATTCCACAACCGCGAAAAAAATTCTAGCTCGATCCTATAGCCGGATTGGAAACTTCTCTTTGTTTTAAGTTCGCGGTGAAATCAGCGCCCGGCCAGATCCCTAATGTCACATCTAGAAACATATATTAACGGTTGGGGAACACAATGTAATTGATCCTACCATCATCTAACCCATCCACCCTAACTTCCTATGTACGTTTCGTGTTGTTCCCCTTCTTGTTTCAATACGTAGGTCGACATAGAGATTTTCGACGGAATTCCAAGATTTCACTCTAAACAAGTGCTACTTTGAGGCCTATGACAAGTGATTCTTAGAAAAACTCTCTAATGGTCCACTTGTTCAAATTTATGTTCTCTAGGGTGAGGCATTTGATTCCACAACCGTGAAAAAAAGTCCAGCTTTCGATCCTATAGCCGGATTGGAAACTTCTCTTTGTTTTAAGTTTGCGCGGTGAAAATCAGCGCCAAGCAATCCCTAATGTCACATCTAGAAACATATATTAACGGTTGGGGAACGCAATGTAATTGATCCTACCATCATCTAACCCATCCACCCTAACTTTCTATGTACCTTTCATGTTGTTCCCCTTCTTGTTTTCGGATGTAGGCTCCATTATAGAGATTTTTGATGGAATTCAAAGATTTCGCTCTAAACAAGTGCTACTTTGAGGCCTATGACAAGTGATTCTTAGAAAAAATCTCTAATGGTCCACCTGTTCAAATTTAGGTTCTCTAGGGTGAGGCATTTGATTCCACAACCACGAAAAAAGTCTAGCTCGATCCTATAGCCGGATTAGAAACTTCTCTTTGTTTTGAGTTTGCGCGGTGAAATCAGCCAAAGAATCCCTAATGTCACAAACTAGAAACATATATACTAACGGTTGGGGAATACAACACAATTGATCCTACCATCATCTAACCCATCCACCCTAACTTCCTATGTACCTTTCATGTTGTTCCCCTTCTTGTTTTTATTACATAGGTCGACATATAGATTTTTGATGGAATTCCAAGATTTCACTCTAAACAGGGTGCTACTTTGAGGCCTATGACAAGTGATTCTTAGAAAAACTCTCTAATGGTCCACTTCTTCATATTTAGGTTCTCTAGGGTGAGGCATTTGATTGCACAACCGTGAAAAAGTCTAGCTCGATCCAATAGCCGGATTGGAAACTTCTCTTTGTTTTGAGTTCGCGGTGAAATCAGCGCCCGCCAGCCCCCTAATGTCACATCTAGAAACATATATTAACGGTTGGGGAACGCAATGTAATTGATCCTACCATCGTCTAACCTATCCTCCCTAACTTCCTATGTACCTTTCCGTGTCGTTCCCCATCTTTTTTCTGTATGTAGGTCGACATAGAGATTTTTTTGACTAATTCAAAGATTTCACTCTAAACAAGTGCTACTTTGAGGCCTATGACAAGTGATTATTAGAAAAACTCTCTAATGGTCCACTTGTTCAAATTTAGGTTCGCTAGGGTGAGGCATTTGATTCCACAACCGTGAAAAAGTCTAGCTCGATCCTATAGCCGGATTGGAAACTTCTCTTTGTTTAGAGTTCGCGCGAAAATCAGCGCCAGCAGTTCCTAATGTCACATCTAGAAACATATATTAACGGTTGGGGAACGCAATGTAATTGATCCTACCATCGTCTAACCTATCCACCCAAACTTCCTATGTACCTTTTGTGTCGTTCACCTTTTTGTTTCTGTACGTAGGTCGACATAGAGATTTTTGATGGAATTCAAAGATTTCACTCTGAACAAGTGCTACTTTGAGGCCTATGACAAGTGATTCTTAGAAAAACTCTCTAATGGTCCACTTGTTCAAATTTATGTTCTCTAGGGTGACCATTTGATTCCACAACCGTGAAAAGGTCCAGCTTTCGGTCCTATAGCCGGATTGGAAACTTCTCTTTGTTTTAAGTTCATGGTGAAATCTCATCCGCCAAGCCCCTAATGTCACATCTAGAAACATATATTAACGGTTGGGGAACGCAATGTAATTGATCCTACCATCATCTAACCCATCCACCCTAACTTCCTATGTACCTTTCATGTTGTTCCCCTTCTTGTTTCGGTACGTAGGTCGACATAGAGATTTTCGACGGAATTCTAAGATTTCGCTCTAAACAAGTGCTACTTTGAGGCCTATGACAAGTGATTCTTAGAAAAAAATCTCTAATGGTCCACTTCTTCAAATTTAGGTTCTCTAGGGTGAGGCATTTGATTCCACAACCGCGAAAAAGTCTAGCTCGATCCTATAGCCGGATTAGAAACTTCTCTTTGTTTTGAGTTCGCAATAAATCAGCGCCCGCCAGCCCTAATGTCACAACCTTAAATATATACTAACGGTTGGGGAATACAACATAATTGATCCTACCATCGTCTAACCCATCCACCCTAACTTCCTATGTACCTTTAGTGTCATTCCCCTTCTTGTTTCGGTACATAGGTCGACATAGAGATTTTTGACGGAATTCCAAGATTTCACTCTAAAAGAAGTGCTACATTGAGGCCTATGACAAGTGATTCTTAGAAAAACTCTCTAATGGTCCACTTGTTCAAATTTAGGTTCTCTAGGGTGAACCATTTGATTCCACAACCACGAAAAAGTCTAGCTCGATTCTATTGCCGGATTGGAAACTTCTCTTTGTTTTTAAGTTCGACTGAAATCAGCGCCAAAGCCCCCTAGTGTCACAAACCGTAAAATATACTCACATCTGGAAACATATTTGTTTCGAAGTTCGCTGAAATCAGCCGGGATGTCACAAAATCCTATGTATACTAACGATCCTAACACAACGTCATCCTAATCCCCCATCCACCCTAACTTCCTATGTACCTTTCGTGTTGTTCCCCTTCTTGTTTTTGGTATGTAGGTCGACATAGAGATTTTCGACGAAATTCCAAGATTTCTCTCTAAACAAGTGCTACTTTTGAGGCCTATGACAAGTGATTCTTAGAAAAACTCTCTAATGGTCCACTTGTTCAAATTTAGGTTCTCTAGGGTGAGGCATTTGATTCCACAACCGTGAAAAGGTCCAGCTTCGGTCCTATAGCCGGATTGGAAACTTCTCTTTGTTTTAAGTTCGCGGTGAAATCAGCGCCAAAGATCCCTAATGTCACATCTAGAAACATATATTAACGGTTGGGGAACGCAATGTAATTGATCCTACCATCATCTAACCCATCCACCCTAACTTCCTATGTACCTTTCATGTTGTTCCCCTTCTTGTTTCAAACGTAGGTCGACATAGAGATTTTCGACGGAATTCTAAGATTTCGCTCTAAACAAGTGCTACTTTGAGGCCTATGACAAGTGATTCTTAGAAAAAATCTCTAATGGTCCACTTGTTCAAATTTAGGTTCTCTAGGGTGAGGCATTTGATTCCACAACCGTGAAAAAAGTCTAGCTCGATCCTATAGCCGGATTAGAAACTTCTCTTTGTTTTGAGTTCGCATTGAAATCTGCGCCACGGCCCCCTAATGTCACAAAACTTAAACATATACTAACGGTTGGGGAATACAACATGTAATTGATCCTACCATCGCCTAACCCATCCACCCTAACTTCCTATGTACCTTTCGTGTCGTTCCCTTCTTGTTTCAATACATAGGTCGACATAGAGATTTTTGACGGAATTCAAGATTTCACTCTAAACAAGTGCTACTTTGAGGCCTATGACAAGTGATTCTTAGAAAAACTCCCTAATGGTCCACTTCTTCATATTTAGGTTCTCTAGGGTGAGGCATTTGATTGCACAACCGTGAAAAAGTCTAGCTCGATCCTATAGCCGGATTGGAAACTTCTTTTGTTTTGAGTTCGCGCTGAAATCAGCGCCCGGCAGTCCCTAATGTCACATCTAGAAACATATATTAACGGGTTGGGGAACGCAATGTAATTGATCCTACCATCGTCTAACCTATCCTCCCCTAACTTCCTATATGTACCTTTCGTGTCGTTCCCCTTCTTGTTTTCGGTACATAGGTCGACATAGAGATTTTGGATGGAATTCCAAAGATTTCGCTCTAAACAAGTGCTACTTTGAGGCCTATGACAAGTGATTCTTGGAAAAACTCTCTAATGGTCCACTTGTTCAAATTTATGTTCCCTAGGGTGATCCATTTGATTCCACAAACGTGAAAAAGTCTAGCCCGATTCTATTGCTGGATTGGAAACTTCTCTTTGTTTTGAGTTCAGACTGAAATCAGCGCCGCAAGAAATCCTAATGTCACATGTAGAAACATATATTAACGGTTGGAGAATGCAATATAATTGATCCTACCATCATCTAACCTATCCACCCTAACTTCCTATGTACCTTTCGTGTCATTCCCCTTCTTGTTTCGGTACAGGGTCGACATACAGATTTTGACGGAATTCCAAGATTTCACTCTAAACAAGTGCTACTTTGAGGCCTATGACAAGTGATTCTTAGAAAAACTCTCTAACGGTTCACTTGTTCAAATTTATGTTCTCTAGGGTGAGGCATTTGATTCCACAACCGTGAAAAAGGTCCAGCTTCGATCCTATAGCCGGATTGGAAACTTCTCTTTGTTTTAAGTTCAAGGTGAAATCAGCGCCACCCCCCTAATGTCACATCTAGAAACATATATTAACGGTTGCGGAACGCAATGTAATTGATCCTACCATCATCTAACCCATCCACCCTAACTTCCTATGTACCTTTCATGTTGTTCCCCTTCTTGTTTCAGTATGTAGGTCGACATAGAGATTTTCGACGGAATTCTAAGATTTCGCTCTAAACAAGTGCTACTTTGAGGCCTCTGACAAGTGATTCTTAGAAAAAATCTCTAATGGTCCACTTCTTCAAATTTAGGTTCTCTAGGGTGAGGCATTTGATTCCACAACCGCGAAAAAGTCTAGCTCGATCCTATAGCCGGATTAGAAACTTCTCTTTGTTTTGAGTTCGCGCTGAAATCTGCGCCAGCAGTCCCTAATGTCACAACCAGAAATATATACTAACGGTTGGGGAATACAACATAATTGATCCTACCATCGTCTAACCCATCCACCCTAACTTCCTATGTACCTTTCGTGTCATTCCCTTCTTGTTTCGATACATAGGTCGACATAGAGATTTTTGACGAATTCCAAGATTTCACTCTAAAGAAGTGCTACATTGAGGCCTATGACAAGTGATTCTTAGAAAAACTCTCTGATGGTCCACTTGTTCAAATTTAGGTTCTCTAGGGTGAACCATTTGATTCCACAACCACGAACAAGTCTAGCTCGATTCTATTGCCGGATTGGAAACTTCTCTTTGTTTCGAGTTCGCGCTGAAATCAGCGCCAGCAGTCCCTAGTGTCACAACCAGAAACATATACTAACGGTTGGAAACTTCTCTTTGTTTCGAAGTTCGCTGAAATCAGCGCCATCTAATGTCACACCCGGTATACTAACGGGGGGAACACAACGTAATTGATCCTACCATCGTCTAACCCATCCACCCTAACTTCCTATGTACCTTTCGTGTTGTTCCCCTTCTTGTTTCGGTACGTAGGTCGACATAGAGATTTTCGACGAAATTCCAAGATTTCGCTCTAAACAAGTGCTACTTTGAGGCCTATGACAAGTGATTCTTAGAAAAACTCTCTAATGGTCCACTTGTTCAAATTTATGTTCTCTAGGGTGACGCATTTGATTCCACAACCGTGAAAAGGTCCAGCTCGGTCCTATAGCCGGATTGGAAACTTCTCTTTGTTTTAAGTTCGCGGTGAAATCAGCGCCAGCAGTCCCTAATGTCACATCTAGAAACATATATTAACGGTTGCGGAACGCAATGTAATTGATCCTACCATCATCTAACCCATCCACCCTAACTTCCTATGTACCTTTCATGTTGTTCCCCTTCTTGTTTCAGTATGTAGGGCTCCATTATAGAGATTTTCGACGGAATTCTAAGATTTCGCTCTAAACAAGTGCTACTTTGAGGCCTCCGACAAGTGATTCTTAGAAAAATCTCTAATGGTCCACTTCTTCAAATTTAGGTTCTCTAGGGTGAGGCATTTGATTCCACAACCGCGAAAAAGTCTAGCTCGATCCTATAGCCGGATTAGAAACTTCTCTTTGTTTTGAGTTCGCTGAAATCAACCAAAGATCCCTAATGTCACAACCGTAAATATATACTAACGGTTGGGGAATACAACATAATTGATCCTACCATCGTCTAACCCATCCACCCTAACTTCCTATGTACCTTTCGTGTCGTTCCCTTCTTGTTTCGGTACATAGGTCGACATAGAGATTTTTGACGGAATTCAAGATTTCACTCTAAACAAAAGCTACTTTTGAGGCCTATGACAAGTGATTCTTAGAAAAACTCCCTAATGGTCCACTTCTTCATATTTAGGTTCTCTAGGGTGAGGCATTTGATTGCACAACCGTGAAAAAGTCTAGCTCGATCCTATAGCCGGATTGGAAACTTCTCTTTGTTTTGAGTTCACGCTGAAATCAGCGCCAGCAGTCCCTAATGTCACATCTAGAAACATATATTAACGGTTGGGGAACGCAATGTAATTGATCCTACCATCGTCTAACCTATCCTCCCTAACTTCCTATGTACCTTCCGTGTCGTTCCGCTTCTTGTTTCGGTACATAGGTCGACATAGAGATTTTGGACGGAATTCCAAGATTTCGCTCTAAACAAGTGCTACTTTGAGGCCTATGACAAGTGATTCTTAGAAAAACTCTCTAATGGTCCACTTGTTCAAATTTATGTTCCCTAGGGTGATCCATTTGATTCCACAAACGTGAAAAATTCTAGCCCGATTCTATTGCTGGATTGGAAACTTCTCGTTGTTTTGAGTTCGCACTGAAATCAGCGCCAGCAGTCCCTAATGTCACATGTAGAAACATATATTAACGGTTGGAGAATGCAATATAATTGATCCTACCATCATCTAACCTATCCACCCTAACTTCCTATGTACCTTTCGTGTCATTCCCCTTCTTGTTTCGGTACATAGGTCGACATACAGATTTTTGACGGAATTCCAAGATTTCACTCTAAACAAGTGCTACTTTGAGGCCTATGACAAGTGATTCTTAGAAAAACTCTCTAACGGTTCACTTGTTCAAATTTATGTTCTCTAGGGTGAGGCATTTGATTCCACAACCGTGAAAAGGTCCAGCTCGATCCTATAGCCGGATTGGAAACTTCTCTTTGTTTTAAGTTCGCGGTGAAATCAGCGCCAGCAGTCCCTAATGTCACATCTAGAAACATATATTAACGGTTGCGGAACGCAATGTAATTGATCCTACCATCACCTAACCCATCCACCCTAACTTCCTATGTACCTTTCATGTTGTTCCCCTTCTTGTTTCAGTATGTAGGTCGACATAGAGATTTTCGACGGAATTCCAAGATTTTACTCTAAACAGGTTCTACTTTGAGGCCTATGACAAGTGATTCTTATAAAAACTCTCTAATGGTCCACTTCTTCATATTTAGGTTCTCTAGGGTGAGGCATTTGATTCCACAACCGTGAAAAAGTCTAGCTCGATCCTATAGCCGGATTGGAAACTTCTCTTTGTTTTGAGTTCGCGGCGAAATCAGTGCCGCAGTCCCTAATGTCACAACCAGAAATATATACTAACGGTTGGGGAACGCAACATAATTGATCCTACCATCGTCTACCCCATCCACCCCAACTTCCTATGTACCTTTCGTGTCGTTCCCCTTCTTGTTTCGGTACATAGGTCCACATAGAGATTTTTGACGGAATTCCAAGATTTCACTCTAAAGAAGTGCTACATTGAGGCCTATGACAAGTGATTCTTAGAAAAACTCTCTGATGGTCCACTTGTTCAAATTTAGGTTCTCTAGGGTGAACCATTTGATTCCACAACCGCGAACAAGTCTAGCTCGATTCTATTGCCGGATTGGAAACTTCTCTTTGTTTCGAGTTCGCACTGAAATCAGCGCCCGGCCCTAGTGTAGTGTCACAACCGAAAACATATACTAACGGTTGGGGAACACAACGTAATTGATCCTACCATCGTCTAACCCATGCACCCTAACTTCCTATGTACCTTTCGTGTTGTTCCCCTTCTTGTTTCTCGTGCGTAGGTCGACATAGAGATTTTCGACGAAATTCCAATATTTCGCTCTTAACAAGTGCTACTTTGAGGCCTATGACAAGTGATTCTTAGAAAAACTCTCTAATGGTCCACTTGTTCAAATTTAGGTTCTCTAGGGTGAGGCATTTGATACCACAACCGTGAAAAAGTCTAGCTCGATCCTATAGCCGGATTGGAAACTTCTCTTTGTTCTGAGTTCACACTGAAATCAGCGCCACCAGTCCCTAATGTCACAACCAGAAACATCTACTAACGGTTGGGGAACGCAACGTAATTGATCCTACCATCGTCTAACCTATCCACCCTAACTTGCTATGTACCTTTCGTGTCGCTCCCTTCTTGTTTCGCACGTAGGTCGACACGAGATTTTCGATGGAATTCAAAGATTTCACTCTAAACAAGTGCTACTATGAGGCCTATGACAACTGATTCTTGGAAAAACTCTCTAATGGTCCACTTGTTCAAATTTAGGTTCTCTAGGGTGAGACATTTGATTCCACAACCGTGAAAAAGTCTAGCTCGATCCTATAGCCGGATTGGAAACTTCTCTTTGTTTTGACTTCAAGCTAAAATCTGCGCCAGTAGTGCCAAATGTCACAACCAGAAACATATATTAGCGGTTGGGGAACGCAACGTAATTGATCATACCATCATCTAACCTATCCAGCCTAACTTCCTATGTACCTTTCATGTCGTTCCCCTTCTTGTTTCGGTACGTAGGTCGACACAGAGATTTTTGATGGAGTTCAAAGATTTCACTCTAAACAAGTGCTACTATGAGGCCTATGGCAAGTGATTCTTGGAAAAACTCTCTGATGGTCCACTTGTTCAAATTTAGGTTCTCTAGGGTGAACCATTTGATTCCACAACCGCGAACAAGTCTAGCTCGATTCTATTGCCGGATCGGAAACTTCTCTTTGTTTCGAGTTCACACTGAAATCAGCGCCAGCAGTCCCTAGTGTCACAACCAGAAACATATACTAATGGTTGGGGAACGCAACGTAATTGATCCTACCATCGTCTAACCCATCCACCCTAACTTCCTATGTACCTTTCATGATGTTCCCCTTCTTGTTTCGGAACGTTGGTCGACACAGAGATTTTCGATGGAATTCAAAGATTTCACTCTAAACAAGTGCTACTATGAGGCCTATGGCAAGTGATTCTTGGAAAAACTCTCTGATGGTCCACTTGTTCAAATTTAGGTTCTCTAGGGTGAACCATTTGATTCCACAACCGCGAACAAGTCTAGCTCGATTCTATTGCCGGATCGAAACTTCTCTTTGTTTCGAGTTCACACTCGAAATCAGCGCCCAGTCCCTAGTGTCACAAACCGTAAACATATACTAATGGTTGGGGAACGCAACGTAATTGATCCTACCATCGCTCTAACCCATCCACCCTAACTTCCTATGTACCTTTCATGATGTTCCCCTTCTTGTTTCGGAACGTTGGTCGACACAGAGATTTTCGATGGAATTCAAAGATTTCACTCTAAACAAGTGCTACTATGAGGCCTATGACAAGTGATTCTTGGAAAAACTCTCTAATGGTCCACTTGTTCAAATTTAGGTTCACTAGGGTGAACCATTTGATTCCACAACCGCGAAAAAGTCTATCTCGATTCTATTGCCGGATTGGAAACTTCTCTTTGCATTGAGTTCGTGCTGAAATCAGCGCCAGCAGTCCCTAATGTCACTACCAGAAACATATACTAACGGTTGGGGAACGCAACGTAATTGATCCTACCTTCAACTAGCCCATCCACCCTAACTTCCTATGTACCTTTCGTGTTGTTCCCCATCTTGTTTCGGTACGTAGGTCGACATAGAGATTTTCGACGGAATTCCAAGATTTCGCTCTAAACAAGTGCTACTTTGAGGCCTATGACAAGTGATTCTTAGAAAAACTCTCTAATGGTCCACTTGTTCAAATTTAGGTTCTCTAGGGTGAGGCATTTGATTCCACAACCGTGAAAAGTCTAGCTCGATCCTATAGCCGGATTTGAAACTTCTCTTTGTTTTGAGTTCGCTACTGAAATCAGCGCCAAGAAGCCCCTAATGTCACAAACTTAAACATATACTAACGGTTGGGGAACGAACATAATTGATCCTACCATCGTCTAATCTTTCCACCCTAACTTCCTATATACCTTTCGTGTCGTTCCCCTTCTTGTTTCGGTATGTAGGCCCATTAACGTAGAGATTTTCGATGGAATTCAAAGATTTCACTCTAAACATGTGCTACAATGAGGCCTATGACAAGTGATTCTTTGAAAAACTCTCTGATGGTCCACTTGTTCAAATTTAGGTTCTCTAGGGTGAACCATTTGATTCCACAACCGTGAAAAAGTCTAGCTCGATTCTATTGCCGGATTGGAAACTTCTCTTTGCATTGAGTTCGTCTTTGAAATCAGCGCCCGAGTCCCTAATGTCACATCTAGAAACATATATTAACGGTTGGGGAACGCAATGTAATTGATCCTACCATCATCTAACCCATCCACCCTAACTTGCTAAGTACCTTTCGTGTTGTTCCCCTTCTTGTTTCGGTACGTAGGTCGACATAGAGATTTTCCATGGAATTCCAAGATTTCACTCTAAACAAGTGCTACTTTGAGGCCTATGACAAGTGATTCTTAGAAAAACTCTCTAATGGTCCACTTGGTCAAATTTAGGTTCTCTAGGGTGAGGCATTTGATTCCACAACCGTGAAAAAGTCTAGCTCGATCCTATAGCCGGATTGGAAACTTCTCTTTGTTTTGAGTTTGCACTGAAATCAGCGCCACCAGTCACTAATGTCACAACCAGAAACATCTACTAACGGTTGGGGAACGCAACGTAATTGATCCTACCATCGTCTAACCTATCCACCCTAACTTCCTATGTACCTTTCGTGTCATTCCCCTTCTTGTTTCGGTACGTTGGTCGACACAGAGATTTTCGATGGAATTCAAAGATTTCACTCTAAACAAGTGCCACTATGAGGTCTATGACAAGTGATTCTTGGAAATACTCTCAAATGGTCCACTTGTTCAAATTTAGGTTCTCTACGGTGAGGCATTTGATTCCACAACCGTGAAAAAGTCTAGCTCGATCCTATAGCCGGATTGGAAACTTCTTTTTGTTTTGAGTTCGCGCTGAAATCAGCGCCAGCAGTCCCTAATGTCACAACCAGAAACATATACTAACGGTTGGGGAACGCAACGTAATTGATCCTACCACCGTCTAATCTATCCACCCTAACTTCCTATGTACCTTTTCGTGTTGTTCCCCTTCTTGTTTGATGACGTAGGTCGACACGTAGATTTTCGAAGGAATTCAAAGATTTCACTCTAAACAAGTGCTACTATGAGGCCTATGACAAGTGATTCTTGTAAAAACTCTCGATGGTCCACTTGTTCAAATTTAGGTTCTCTAGGGTGAACCATTTGATTCCACAACCGCGAACAAGTCTTGCTCGATTCTATTGCCGGATTGGAAACTTCTCTTTGTTTCGAGTTCACGAAATCAGCGCCAAGTCCCTAATGTCACTACCGAAACATATACTAACGGTTGGGGAACGCAACGTAATTGATCCTACCATCGTCTAGCCCATCCTCCCTAACTTCCTATGTACCTTTCGTGTTGTTCCCCTTCTTGTTTTTGGGTAATTAGGTCGACATAGAGATTTTCGACGGAATTCCAAGATTTCGCTCTAAACAAGTGCTACTTTGAGGCCTATGACAAGTGATTCTTAGAAAAACTCTCTAATGGTCCACTTGTTGAAATTTAGGTTCTCTAGGGTGTGGCATTTGATACCACAACCGTGAAAAAGTCTAGCTCGATCCTATAGCCGGATTGGAAACTTCTCTTTGTTTTGAGTTCGCTGAAATCAGCGCCGCCAGTCCCTAATGTCACAACCCGAAAACATATACTAATGGTTGGGGAACGCAATGTAATTGATCCTACCATCGTCTAGTCTATCCACCCTAACTTCCTATGTACCTTTCGTGTCGTTCCCCTTCTTGTTTCGGTATATAGGTCGACACAGAGATTTTCGATGGAATTCAAAGATTTCACTCTAAACAAGAGCTACTATGAGGCCTATGACAAGTGATTCTTGGAAAACCTCTCTGATGGTCCCCTTGTTCAAATTTAGGTTCTCTAGGGTGAGGCATTTGATTCCACAACCGTGAAAAAAAGTCTAGCTCGATCCTATAGCCGGATTGGAAACTTCTTTTTTGTTTGAGTTCGCTACTGAAATCAGCGCCGGCAATCCCCAATGTCACTACGAAAACATATACCAACGGTTGGGGGAACATAACGTAATTGATCCTACCATCGTCTAGCCCATCCACCCTAACTTCCTATGTACCTTTCGTGTTGTTCCCCTTCTTGTTTCGGTACGTAGGTCGACATAGAGATTTTCGACGGAATTCCAAGATTTCGCTCTAAACAAGTGCTACTTTGAGGCCTATGACAAGTGATTCTTAGAAAAACTCTCTAATGGTCCACTTGTTCAAATTTAGGTTCTCTAGGGTGAGGCATTTGATACCACAACCGTGAAAAAGTCTAGCTCGATCCTATAGCCGGATTGGAAACTTCTCTTTTGTTCTGAGTTCGCATTGAAATCAGCGCCACCAAATCCCTAATGTCACAACCCTGAAACATCTACTAACGGTTGGCGAACGCAACGTAATTGATCCTACCATCGTCTAATCTATCCACCCTAACTTCCTATGTTACTTTCGTGTCGTTCCCCTTCTTGTTTCGGTACGTAGGTCGACGTATAGATTTTTGACGGAATTCAATGATTTCACTCTAAACAAGTGCTACTTTCAGGCCTATGACAAGTGATTCTTAGAAAAACTCTCGATGGTCCACTTGTTCAAATTTACGTTCACTAGGGTGAGGCATTTGATTCCACAACCGTGAAAAAGTCTAGCTCGATCCTATTGCCGGATTGGAAACTTCTCTTTGCATTGAGTTCGTGCTGAAATCAGCGCCAGCAATCCCTAATGTCACATTTAGAAACATATATTAACGGTTGGGGAACGCAATGTAATTGATCCTACCATCATCTAACCCATCCACCCTAACTTGCTAAGTACCTTTCGTGTTGTTCCCCTTCTTGTTTCGGTATGTAGGTCGACATAGAGATTTTCCATGGAATTCCAAGATTTCACTCTAAACAAGTGCTACTTTGAGGCCTATGACAAGTGATTCTTAGAAAAACTCTCTAATGGTCCACTTGGTCAAATTTAGGTTCTCTAGGGTGAGGCATTTGATTCCACAACCGTGAAAAAGTCTAGCTCGATCCTATAGCCGGATTGGAAACTTCTCTTTGTTTTGAGTTCGCGCTGAAATCAGCGCCACCAGTCCCTAATGTCACAACCAGAAACATCTACTAACGGTTGGGGAACGCAACGTAATTGATCCTACCATCGTCTAACCTATCCACCCTAACTTCCTATGTACCTTTCGTGTCGTTCCCCTTCTTGTTTCGGTACGTTGGTCGACACAGAGATTTTCGATGGAATTCAAAGATTTCACTCTAAACAAGTGCTACTATGAGGCCTATGACAAGTGATTCTTGGAAAACCTCTCTGATGGTCCACTTGTTCAAATTTAGGTTCTCTAGGGTGAACCATTTGATTCCACAACCGCGAACAAGTCTAGCTCGATTCTATTGCCGGATTGGAAACTTCTCTTTGTTTTGAGTTCACGCTGAAGTCGGCGCCAGCCGATCCCTAATGTCACAACCGAAACATATACTAACGGTTGGGGAACGCAACATAATTGATCCTACCATTGTCTAATCTATCCACCCTAACTTCCTATGTACCTTTCGTGTCGTTCCCCTTCTTGTTTCAAATGCGTAGGTCGACACGAGAGATTTTCGATGGAATTCAAAGATTTTACTCTAAACATGTGCTACTATTAGGCCTATGACAAGTGATTCTTGGAAAAACTCTCTGATGGTCCACTTGTTCAAATTTAGGTTCACTAGGGTGAACCATTTGATTCCACAACCGCGAAAAAAGTCTAGCTCGATTCTATTGCGGATTGGAAACTTCTCTTTGCATTGAGTTCGTGCTGAAATCAGCGCCCCCTCCCTAATGTCACATCTAGAAACATATATAAACGGTTGGGGAACGCAATGTAATTGATCCTACCATCATCTAACCCATCCACCCTAACTTGCTAAGTACCTTTCGTGTTGTTCCCCTTCTTGTTTCGGTATGTAGGTCGACATAGAGATTTTCCATGGAATTCCAAGATTTCACTCTAAACAAGTGCTACTTTGAGGCCTATGACAAGTGATTCCTAGAAAAACTCTCTAATGGTCCACTTGGTCAAATTTAGGTTCTCTAGGGTGAGGCATTTGATTCCACAACCGTGAAAAAGTCTAGCTCGATCCTATAGCCGATTGGAAACTTCTCTTTGTTTTGAGTTCACTGAAATCAGCCCACCAATCCCTAATGTCACAACTTAAACATCTACTAATGGTTGGGGAACGCAACGTAATTGATCCTACCATCGTCTAACCCATCCACCCTAACTTCCTATGTACCTTTCGTTTGTTCCCCTTCTTGTTTCGGTGCGTAGGTCGACATAGAGAGATTTTAATGGAATTCAAAGATTTCGCTCTAAACAAGTGCTACTTTGAGGCCTATGACAAGTGATTCTTAGAAAAACTCTCTAATGGTCCACTTGTTCAAATTTAGGTTCTCTAGGGTGAGGCATTTGATACCACAACCGTGAAAAAGTCTAGCTCGATCCTATAGCCGGATTGGAAACTTCTCTTTGTTCTGAGTTCGCATTGAAATCAGCGCCACCAGTCCCTAATGTCACTACCAGAAACATCTACTAACGGTTGGGGAACGCATAACGTAATTGATCCTACCATCGTCTAACCCATCCACCCTAACTTCCTATGTTACTTTCGTGTCGTTCCCCTTCTTGTTTCAAACGTAGGTCGACGTATAGATTTTGACGGAATTCAATGATTTCACTCTAAACAAGTGCTACTTTGAGGCCTATGACAAGTGATTCTTAGAAAAACTCTCTAATGGTCCACTTGTTCAAATTTACGTTCTTTAGGGTGAGGCATTTGATTCCACAACCGTGAAAAAGTCTAGCTCGATCCTATAGCCGGATTGGAAAGTTCTATTTGTTTTGAGTTCACGCTGAAATCTGCGCCAGCAGTCCCTAATGTCACAACCAGAAACATATACTAACGGTTGGGGAACGCAACGTAATTGATCCTACCACCGTCCAATCTATCCACCCTAACTTCCTATATACCTTTCGTGTCGTTCCCCTTCTTGTTTCTGCGTGTAGGTCGACCACGAGATTTTTGATGGAATTCAAAGATTTCACTCTAAACAAGTGCTACTATGAGGCCTATGACAAGTGATTCTTGGAAAAACTCTCTAATGGTCCACTTGTTCAAATTTAGGTTCTCTAGGGTGAACCATTTGATTCCACAACCGCGAACAAGTCTAGCTCGATTCTATTGCCGGATTGGACACTTCTCTTTCTTTCGAGTTCGCGCAGAAATCAGCGCCAGCAGTCCCTAATGTCACTACCAGAAACATATACTAACGGTTGGGGAACACAACGTAATTGATCCTACCATCGTCTAACCCATCCACCCTAACTTCCTGTGTACCTTTCGTGTTGTTCCCCTTCTTGTTTCGGTACGTAGGTCGACATAGAGATTTTCGACGGAATTCCAAGATTTCGCTCTAAACAAGTGCTACTTTGTGGCCTATGACAAGTGATTCTTAGAAAAACTCTCTAATGGTCCACTTGTTCAAATTTACGTTCTTTAGGGTGAGGCATTTGATTCCACAACCGTGAAAAAGTCTAGCTCGATCCTATAGCCGGATTGGAAACTTCTCTTTGTTCTGAGTTCGCATTGAAATCAGCACCACCAGACACTAATATCACAACCAGAAACATCTACTAACGGTTGGGGAACGCAACGTAATTGATCCTACCATCGTCTAACCCATCCACCCTAACTTCCTATGTATCTTTCGTGTTGTTCCCTTCTTGTTTCGGTACGTAGGTCGACATAGAGATTTTCGACGGAATTCCAAGATTTCGCTCTAAACAAGTGCTACTTTGAGGCCTATGACAAGTGATTCTTAGAAAAACTCTCTAATGGTCCACTTGTTCAAATTTACGTTCTTTAGGGTGAGGCATTTGATTCCACAACCGTGAAAAAGTCTAGCTCGATCCTATAGCCGGATTGGAAAGTTCTATTTGTTATGAGTTCACGCTGAAATCTGCACCAGGCGGTCCCTAATGTCACTACGACATATACTAACGGTTGGGGAACATAACGCGTAATTGATCCTACCATCGTCTAACCCATCCACCCTAACTTCCTATGTATCTTTCGTGTTGTTCCCTTCTTGTTTCGGTACGTAGGTCGACATAGAGATTTTCGACGGAATTCCAAGATTTCGCTCGAAACAAGTGCTACTTTGAGGCCTATGACAAGTGATTCTTAGAAAAACTCTCTAATGGTCCACTTGTTCAAATTTAGGTTCTCTAGGGTGAGGCATTTGATACCACAACCGTGAAAAAGTCTAGCTCGATCCTATAGCCGGATTGGAAACTTCTCTTTGTTCTGAGTTCGCATTGAAATCAGCACCACCAGTCCCAAATATCACAACCAGAAACATCTACTAACGGTTGGGGAACGCAACGTAATTGATCCTACCATCGTCTAACCCATCCACCCTAACTTCCTATGTATCTTTCGTGTTGTTCCCTTCTTGTTTCGGTAGGTAGGTCGACATAGAGATTTTCGACGGAATTCTAAGATTTCGCTCTAAACAAGTGCTACTTTGAGGCCTATGACAAGTGATTCTTAGAAAAACTCTCTAATGGTCCACTTGTTCAAATTTACGTTCTTTAGGGTGAGGCATTTGATTCCACAACCGTGAAAAAGTCTAGCTCGATCCTATAGCCGGATTGGAAAGTTCTATTTGTTTTGAGTTCACGCTGAAATCTGCGCCAGCAGTCCCTAATGTCACAACTAGAAACATATACTAACGGTTGGGGAACGCAACGTAATTGATCCTACCACCGTCTAATCTATCCACCCTAACTTCCTATGTACCTTTCGTGTCGTTCCCCTTCTTGTTTCTGATGCGTGGCTCCATTACGTATATTTTCGATGGAATTCAAAGATTTCACTCTAAACAAGTGCTACTATGAGGCCTATGACAAGTGATTCTTGGAAAAACTCTCTGATGGCCCGCTTGTTCAAATTTAGGTTCTCTAGGGTGAACCATTTGATTCCACAACCGCGAACAAGTCTAGCTTGATTCTATTGCCGGATTGGAAACTTCTCTTTGTTTCGAGTTCGCGCTGAAATCAGCGCCAGCAGTCCCTAGTGTCACAACCAGACACTTATACTAACGGTTGGAAACTTCTCTTTGTTTCGAGTTCGCGCTGAAATCAGCGCCAGCAGTCCCTAATGTCACAACCAGAAACATATACTAACGGTTGGGGAACACAACGTAATTGATCCTACCATCGTCTAACCCATCCACCCTAACTTCCTATGTACCTTTCGTGTTGTTCCCCTTCTTGTTTTGGTACGTAGGTCGACATAGAGATTTTCTACGGAATTCCAAGATTTCGCTCTGAACAAGTGCTACTTTGAGGCTTATGACAAGTGATTCTTAGAAAAACTCTCTAATGGTCCACTTGTTCAAATTTAGGTTCTCTAGGGTGAGGCATTTGATACCACAACCGTGAAAAAGTCTAGCTCGATCCTATAGCCGGATTGGAAACTTCTCTTTGTTACGAGTTCAAGCTGAAATCAGCGCCCGGCGATGCCAAATGTCACAACCCGAAAACATATATTAGCGGTTGGGGAACACACCGTAACTGATCCTAGCATCGTCTAATCTATCCACCCTAACTTCCTATGTACCTTTCGTGTCGTTCCCCTTCTTGTTTCGATGCGTGGGTCGACCGCGAAGATTTTCGATGGAATTCAAAGATTTCACTCTAAACAAGTGCTACTATGAGGCCTATGACAAGTGATTCTGGGAAAAACTCTCTAATGGTCCACTTGTTCAAATTTAGGTTCTCTAGGGTTAGGCATTTGATTCCACAACCGTGAAAAGTCTAACTTCGATCCTGTGGCGGATTGGAAACTTCTCTTTGTTTTGAGTTCACGCTGAAATCAGCGCCCGGCCAGTGCCAAGTGTCACAAACCGAGAAACATATATTAGCGGTTGGGGAATGCAACGTAATTGATCCTACCATCGTCTAACCTATCCACCCCTAACTTCCTATGTACATTTAGGTATGGATTCCCCTTCTTGTTTCGATGCGTAGGTCGACCGCGAGAGATTTTTCGATGGAGTTCAAAGATTTCACTCTAAACAAGTGCTACTATGAGGCCTATGACAAGTGATTCTTGGAAAAACTCTCGATGGTCCACTGTTCAAATTTAGGTTCTCTAGGGTGAACCATTTGATTCCACAACCCGCGAACAAGTCTAGCTCGATTCTATTCTTGGATTGGAAACTTCTCTTTGTTTTGAGTTCGCGATGAAATCAGGCGCCAGCAGTCCCCTAATGTCACAACCGGAAACATATACTAACGGTTGGCGCTGATTTCGGTGTGTGAACTCGAACTCGAAACAAAGAGAAGTTTCCACAACCGTTAACATATGTTTCTAGATGTGACATTAGGGATCTTGGCGCAGATTTCAGTGAACTCAAAATAAAGAGAAGTTTCCAATCCGGCAATATAATCGAGCTAGACTTTTTCGCGGTTGTGGAATCAAATGGTTCATCCTAGAGAACCTAAATTTGAACAAGTGGACCATTAGAGAGTTTTTCCAAGAATGACCTGTCATAGGCCTCAAAGTAGCACTTGTTTAGAGTGAAATCTTTGAATTCCGTCAAAAATCTATACGTCGACCTACGCACCAAAACAAGAAGGGGAAACGACACGAAAAGGAACATAGGAAGTTAGGGTGGATAGGTTAGACAATGCTACATTGCGTTCCCCAACCATTAATATATGTTTCTAGATGTGACATTAGGGGATCGCCCCCGCTGATTTCAGCAAAACGAACTCAAAATAAAGAGAAGTTTCCAATCCGGCAATAGAATCGAGCTGGACTTTTACGCGGTTGTGGAATCAAATGGTTCATCTTAGAAAACCTAAATTTGTACAAGTGGACCATTAGAGAGTTTTTCCAAGAATCACTTGTCATAGGCCTTATAGCAAAGACTTGTTTAGAGTGAAATCTTGGAATTCCGCCAAAAAAATCTCTATGTCCCTAATCTACGCATCGAAAACATGAAGGAGAACGACACCCAAAGGTAAATAGGAAGTTAGGGTGGATAGGTTAGACGATGGTAGGATCAATTACGTAGTGTTCCCCAACCGTTAGTATATATTTTTGGTTGTGACGTTAGGGTATCTTTGGCGCTGATTTCAGCCGAACTCAAAAACAAAGTGATGCGAACCCACTAGGGTTTTTGCCCAATCTTTTCGATGAGAGGGTGTGGATAACTCGATTGGTGGATGGAGACGACGTTCACGGCCCGACTACAGCCCTCCAAGACCGCGCCTTAGCAACCGATACACCACCTCCAAGGGCTGTCACGATCTTGTGGAGCGCAACACCCGGCCACTAGGGCACTTGTCCTGCAAGCAATCGAAGAACTAGCAAGAACAAGTATGTAACAAGTACTAAATTACTAGATGTAAATGAAGGTTCAAACTCAATCTCCAATGAAGTGGGGTTCCGAAGACAAGAAGACGGGCGGCTAATCCAGCACGCGCTTTACAAGCAAGTAGCGAAGGCTAAACTTGATCTAAACAAAACCCGATCTGTTCTTGGCGGCCCAAGGGGTATATGACGTGGGGAGGACGACCACAAGGTGTTGGGGTCGTGCTCCAACCCTAGGACGCGTCCCTAATGGACCCAAACTTGATACACGGCCCGTTGGGCCAATATAAGGTGACGCAGCACCCTAACAGAAAAACCTCTCGGCAATGTTTCGGTCATTGCGGCCGCTTCTGGTATGATATGGACTTGATACTGGATCCATATGAAAGTAGACTTGATAAGCTTTCCAAAGAGTCTTGAATCGTCCAAATCCAGCTCCATATGGGACTGTGGCGACTATCACAAGTTGGAGGTGTGCTGCAGTCCGAATCCAGCCTGCGCGAGTCCTTTTCCTTTTCGGTGTTGTCCTTGGTTCCTAAGCAAAACCAGAGTGCACGGGTCTCCAAGATCTAAACAAGAGAAATAGGAACTCAAGAGGGTACTCACTTGTTGATTAAGTTGAAGTTGACGGGCACGAGCACGAGGAGCACGAGTAAGAGGACCAGCAATAGGTACATGTGTCGGCATGGAGGCATCGTTGGTGTTGATGTCCTCATCATTCTCCCCTTCTTGCATTTGAGTCGTCCTCGACTCAAACTCTTCTTCAACTCCCAGATATGGACTCAAATCTGCAACGTTAAATGTGGGACTAACCCCAAAATCTGCAGGCAATTCAAGCTTATATGCATTGTCATTAACTTTCTCTAGCACTTTAAATGGTCCATCAGCCCGTGGCAGCAATTTAGATTTACGCAGATCAGAAACCTTTCCTTTCTTAAATGCAACCAAACTAAATCTCCAGGTTCAAGTTTTAATTCCTTTCTACCTTTATCACCAGCAAGCTTATACTTAGCATTCATACGCTCAATGTTTTCTTTAGTTGTTTTAGTGCAGTTTTAACATCAATTCAGCACGCTTAGTAGCATCAAAATTTAGTCTTTTCTGAGGATGGCAAAGGCATTAAATTGATTGGAGCACGAGGCAACAAACCATAAACAATCTGAAATGGGCACATTTTTGTAGTAGAATGCAATGAACGATTATAAGCAAATTCAATATGAGGCAAGCATTCTTCCCACATCTTAATGTTCTTCTTTAAAATAGCCCTTAACATAGTAGACAAAGTTCTATTCACAACCTCAGTTTGACCATCAGTTTGGGGATGACATGTAGTCGAAAACAAAAGTTCAGTTCCCAATTTTGCCCACAAAGTCTTCCAAAAATAACTAAGAAATTTAGCATCACGATCAGAAACAATTGTGTTGGGCACCCCATGCAAGCGAATAATTTCCGAAAGAACAAATCAGCAATGTGAGAAGCATCATCAGTTTTATGGCATGGTATGAAATGTGCCATCTTAGAAAATCTATCAACAACCACAAAAACACTATCATGTCCCTTCCTAGTCCTTGGCAATCCCAACACAAAATCCATAGAAATATCTTCCCAAGGAGCACTAGGAACAGGTAGAGGTAAATACAAACCGTGGGGATTTAACCGTGACTTTGCCTTTTGACATGTCGCAACGCAAGCAACAAATCTCTCTACATCTCTTTTCATCTTTGGCCAAAAGAAATGACCAGCAAGTATATCTTCTGTCTTTTTGGCTCCAAAGTGTCCCATCAAGCCACCTCCATGCGCTTCCTGCAACAATAACAAACGAACGGAGCTAGCTGGAATGCATAGCTTGTTAGCTCTAAACACAAACCCATCACTAACAATGAATTTGTTCCATCCTTTCCCATCTTTACACTGCAACAACACTTCTTTAAAATCAGCATCATTAACATATTGGTCTTTAATTGCTTCTAGTCCAAAGATCTTGTAATCAAGTTGATTCAGCAATGTATATCTCCTAGACAAGGCATCAGCAATGATGTTCTCCTTCCCTTTCTTATGCTTAATAACATAAGGAAAGGTTTCAATAAATTCAACCCACTTAGCATGTCTTCGATTCAGTTTTCCTTGACTACGAATATGTTTCAAAGATTCATGATCAGAATGAATAACAAACTCTTTAGGCCATAAATAATGTTGCCATGTTTCTAATGTTCGAACAAGAGCATACAATTCTTTATCATAAGTGGAATAGTTCAGAACAGGCCCACTCAATTTCTCACTAAAATATGCCACAGGTTTGCCTTCTTGTAACAAAACACCACCCAAACCAATCCCACTAGCATCACATTCTAGTTCAAAAGTCTTATTAAAATCAGGAAGTTGGAGGAGAGGTGCATGTGTCAACTTATCTTTTAGCATGTTGAAGGAGTTCTCTTGTACCGTGCCCCAATCAAAGGGCACTCCCTTCTTTGTAAGCTCATTCAACGGTGCAGCGATGGTGCTAAAATCCTTCACAAAACGACGATAGAATCCAGCAAGTCCTAGGAAACTCCGCACCTGTGTGATAGTCTTTGGTACTGGCCATCCCTGAATAGCTTCTACCTTGGCTTGATCAACCTCAATTCCCTGTGGAGTCACAACATAGCCAAGAAAAGATACTCGATCGGTGCAAAAGGTGCACTTCTCAAGGTTACCAAATAAACGTGCATCTCGTAAGGCATCAAAAACAGCACGTAAGTGATCAAGATGTTTATCCATAGATTTGCTGTAGATCAATATATCATCAAAGTAAACTACAACAAATTTCCCAATGAAAGCACGCAAAACCTCGTTCATTAGTCTCATGAAAGTACTAGGTGCATTAGTTAACCCAAAAGGCATTACTAACCACTCATATAAACCAAACTTAGTTTTGAAAGCTGTTTTCCATTCATCTCCCAATTTCATACGAATTTGGTGGTACCCACTACGCAAATCAACCTTGGAAAACACAACAGCACCACTCAATTCATCAAGCATATCATCTAAACGTGGGATAGGGTGTCGATATCGAATGGTAATATTATTAATAGCCCTACAATCAACACACATACGCCATGTTCCATCTTTCTTAGGCACCAAAATAACTGGAACAGCGCAGGGACTAAGAGACTCACGCACATAACCTTTGTCGAGTAGTTCTTGCACTTGCCGCTGAATTTCTTTCGTTTCCTCCGGATTTGTCCTGTACGGCGCACGGTTTGGCAAAAGATGCACCAGGAATAAGATCAATTTGGTGTTCAATCCCACGAATAGGTGGCAGCCCCGCTGGTATCTCACATGGAAATACATCGAATACTCCTGCAAAATGTTAGCAACAGCAGGGAGGCAAAGAATGTTGCATATCTTCAATTGAAATCAAAGCATCTTTGCATACCAAAGCAAATGCAACTGAGGGGGAAGCAATTAATTCATTGATATCAGATTTAGTAGCAAGCATGCAATGTCCTTTTAGCCTTATCTCATCCTGCCTATGGTCAACAGATTTGGTAATTTCATTGTTCTTAGTTTTAGCTTTGGTAGCTTTAGCAACATCATCACGCAAAATAGCTTCAGGAGACATAGGCATCAAAACAATTTTCTTATCATGGTGTAAGAGAGAATACTGATTTGATCTACCATGATGTATGCAATCCTTATCAAATTGCCATGGTCTACCTAGCAAAATATTACAAGCTTCCATAGGAACAACATCACATTCAACAACATCATGGTATGAACCAATAGCAATATTAACTCGTACTAATCTGGTTACCCTGACCTTACCACTATTGTTGAGCCACCGAATGTGATATGGATGTGGGTGCGGTTTGGTTGTAAGTGCAAGCTTCTCCACCATGTCAGTGCTAGCCAAGTTGTTGCAGCTCCCTCCATCAATAATCAATCGACACGAGCGTTCTTTAATAACACACTTTGTTTGGAACAATGTATGTCGCTGATTCTGCTCCGCCTTCTCCATTTGAGCACTGAGCACACGCTGCACAATAAGACTCTCATATTGCTCTGCATCCTCTGCACCAATCTGCTCTTCTGGTGGTGCGTCACTACCTGCATTATCAGCAGCAAGCAAAGCACGTGTATCGTCATCAAAATCACTAGCAGATGAATACCCACCGTCTTCTTTGACCACCAAAACACGCTTGGTAGGACAATCACGCAACATGTGTCCATAGCCCTTGCATCGGTGACACTGAACATCCCTTGTTCTACCTGTGGAGGCAATCGAAGAGGCACTACCAGCTGGTTTCTGGACTGATTTGGTTGCTGAATTTGTGGGTTTCTCACTAGAGGAAGGTCGTGGTGCTGCTGATCGGCTTGATATAGTAGCTGGGAGAAGTGCATGACCCGTCATGGAAGTGGATGTGCGTTGCTGCCATGTAGATCTTCCTGCAGAAATGTTAGACTTGGCACTAGCATGTCGCCCCTGTACTTCCCTTTCAGCTTTACAAGCAAGATGAAACAAACGGGTTATATTACTATACTCTTTATAAGCAAGAATGTCCTGAATTTCACGATTTAACCCGCCCAAAAATCTAGCCATAGCAGGTTCCTCTCCCTCCTCTAAGTTACAACGCAACATGCCCATTTGCAATTCCTGATAATATTCTTCTACACATTTAGCACCTTGTCTTAATTGTTGCAACTTGTTTAACAGATCACGTGCATAGTAAGAAGGAACAAATCTAGCCCTCATGACTCGTTTCAAAGCCTCCCAAGTTCGAGGTATGTTTTTAGGATATTTCTTGCCATGTTCTATCCACCAAACGGAAGCAAAATCGGTAAACTCACTAGTAGCAGCCCTAACACGTGTATCCTCAGGAAATTCATGACATGCAAACTTTTGATCAACAGCAATCTCCCAAGTAATGTAGGCATCAGGGTCATATTTTCCATCAAAAGGGGGTATTTTAAATTTAATCTTGCTGAAAGCATCATTATTATTGTGTACCTCACGTCGGCGGTGGCCACCCATACCTCTACGGTTTCGATGTAGTCGACGTCGATCATGAGTGTCCCGATCCTCACGTTCAGTATCAGCAATATAATCATCCTCAAAATTATCTTCCCATAATTCGTCCTCATCGCCTTCCTCTTTGCCTTCCTTATGTTGTTCTTTTTCTTTTGTGTGGAGCCCATCAAAACGCTGTAGAAGAGCAGCAAGGCTTTTGTCGACACGAGCAACAGACACCTCCAAACTTGTGAGCTTGGTGTTGGTGGCAATTTGTGTGGCCTCCAACTGCCCAAGCTTTTCATTAAATCACCTGCAAGTCATTATCAAGTCCCTCCGTGTGCAACTTCACTTGCTTTTCAAAATGTTGTATAATGCCCTTGGTGCGAGGTGATTGTGGAATTTTGGTCTTATCCGCATCACTCCCCGATCCTGACATGGTTTAAAAACACCGTGGAAACAAGAAAACGGGTGAAGAAATAAAGGCCCTACAACTATTGGGACGTGGCTACTGCAAGTGACTCACTCTCAACCTGTTATACAAGCCCTTACCAATTCTTACCTTGCTCAACAGGAGGGGTCGACCACCAACAAGTCTGCAGCAATGGAACGAAGTGTATCGGTGCCGCGACAACAAGACCTGTCAAGCTGTAGGATATGTGGAGCTATAGGTGGGCTGAAACAAGGAACAAACTAGCACCACGTTAGTTATAAAAGCAAGTGAATAATCGTTCAACGGTGGTACTGTGCTGGTCCTAGCCTAGACCGTGCTAGAGACGCGAGCCTGGACACAAACGAGGTCACAACACACCACCTACCGCTGAATCGGAAACAAACCAACACAAAGAACAACTATTTTCTTTTCTTTTTTTTTTTTTTTTTGCGGCTCTTTTTTTTTTCTTCTCCTTTTTTTTTTTTTTTTTTTTTTTTTGCACCTGCTTGCCTTTTTTTTTTTTTACTTATACCACAAATTTACACAAGAAATTACAATGGCAAAAGGACACAACTGCAGTTCGCGATATCTCGCGGGTGATTCTGGTGCACTCAAAACAGATGTGGAGGCAATTGAGGATTCGTTGGAAAGCTCACGACGTAAGCTTTCTAACCTATATTTGCACTGGCCAATCCGAGACTGGACGCGGCAGAAAAGGCCAAAGTGCTTGTCTTGCCAAAAACTGGAAACAGAAACAATTCCGAGATGAATTTGATGTGGTGATGGCTATGGAAGTGGTGGTGGTGATAACAATGGTGGATCAAGTGCAATATGTGACTGAAAACGTGACAAGAACTCGAAACTCTAAAGGACTAAAACTAAGACCAGCAACTCGACACAACCGATGCAACCGACGATTCAACAAGCCCAAACTAAAGTAGTACTAGTAAAGGCTCAAAGAGTTTATGGGATTCCAAGTAAACTGATCTACTAATTTTTTTTTGGATTTTTTTCTGGACTATAGGAATTAATAAAAACAATAATGAATTGGAATGTCTCTCACCGATAAACCTTGCTCTGATTACCAACTGATGCGAACCCACTAGGGTTTTTGCCCAATCTTTCGATGAGAGGGTGTGGATAACTCGATTGGTGGATGGAGACGACGTTCACGGCCCGACTACAGCCCTCCAAGACCGCGCCTTAGCAACCGATACACCACCTCCAAGGGCTGTCACGATCTTGTGGAGCGCAACACCCGGCCACTAGGGCACTTGTCCTGCAAGCAATCGAAGAACTAGCAAGAACAAGTATGTAACAAGTACTAAATTACTAGATGTAAATGAAGGTTCAAACTCAATCTCCAATGAAGTGGGGTTCCGAAGACAAGAAGACGGGCGGCTAATCCAGCACGCGCGCTTACAAGCAAGTAGCGAAGGCTAAACTTGATCTAAACAAAACCCGATCTGTTCTTGGCGGCGGCCAAGGGGTATATGACGTGGGGAGGACGACCACAAGGTGTTGGGGTCGTGCTCCAACCCTAGGACGCGTCCCTAATGGACCCAAACTTGATACACGGCCCGTTGGGCCAATATAAGGTGACGCAGCACCCTAACAGAAAAACCTCTCGGCAATGTTTCGGTCATTGCGGCCGCTTCTGGTATGATATGGACTTGATACTGGATCCATATGAAAGTAGACTTGATAAGCTTTCCAAAGAGTCTTGAATCGTCCAAATCCAGCTCCATATGGGACTGTGGCGACTATCACAAGTTGGAGGTGTGCTGCAGTCCGAATCCAGCCTGCGCGAGTCCTTTTCCTTTTCGGTGTTGTCCTTGGTTCCTAAGCAAAACCAGAGTGCACGGGTCTCCAAGATCTAAACAAGAGAAATAGGAACTCAAGAGGGTACTCACTTGTTGATTAAGTTGAAGTTGACGGGCACGAGCACGAGCACGAGTAAGAGGACCAGCAATAGGTACATGTGTCGGCATGGAGGCATCGTTGGTGTTTATGTCCTCATCACAAAGAGAAGTTTTCAATCCGGCTATAGGATCGAGCTATACTTTTTCGCGGTTGTGGAATCAAATGCCTCACCCTAGAGAAAATAAATTTCAACAAGTGGACCATTAGAGAGTTTTTCAAGAATCACGTGTCATAGGCCTCAAAGCAGCAGTTGTTTAGAGTGAAATCTTGGAATTCCGTCGAAAATCTCTATGTCGACCTGCGTACCGAAACAAGAAGGGGAACGACACGAAAGGTACATAGGAAGGTAGGGTGGATGGGTTAGACGATGGTAGGATCAATTACATTGCGTTCCCCAACCGTTAATATATGTTTCTAGATGTGACATTGGGGATGGCGGGCGCTGATTTCAGCCAAACTCAAAATAAAGAGAAGTTTCCAATCCGGCAATAGAATCGAGCTAGACTTTTTTTATGGTTGTGGAATCAAAGGGTTCATCCTAGAGAACCTAAATTTGAACAAGTGAACCATTCGAGAGTTTTTCCAAGAATCACCTGTCATAGGCCTCAAAGTAGCACTTGTTTAGAGTGAAATCTTTGAATTCCGTCAAAAATCTATACGTCGACCTACGTGCATCAAACAAGAAGGGGAACGACACGAAAGTAACATAGGAAGTTAGGGTGGATAGGTTAGACAATGCTACATTATGTTCCCGAACCGTTAATATATGTTTCTAGATGTGACATTAGGGATTTGGCGCTGATTTCAAAGACGAACTCAAAATAAAGAGAAGTTTCCAATCCGGCAATAGAATCGAGACTTTTTTACGCGGTTGTGGAATCAAATGGTTCATCTTAGAAAACCTAAATTTGTACAAGTGGACCATTAGAGAGTTTTTCCAAGAATCACCTGTCATAGGCCTTATAGCAGCACTTGTTTAGAGTGAAATCTTGGAATTCGCCAAAAATCTCTATGTCGACCTACGTCTTTGAAACATGAAGGAGAACGACATACCTAAAGTAAATAGGAAGTTAGGGTGGATAGGTTAGACGATGGTAGGATCAATTACGTAGTGTTCCCCAACCGTTAGTATATATTTTTTTTGGTTGTGACGTTAGGGTATGCTGGCGCTGATTTCAGCGCGAACTCAAAACAAAGAGAAGTTTTCAATCCGGCTATAGGATCGAGCTATACTTTTTCGCGGTTGTGGAATCAAATGCCTCACCCTAGAGAACCTAAATTTGAACAAGTGGACCATTAGAGAGTTTTTCTAAGAATCACTTGTCATAGTCCTCAAAGTAGCACTTGTTTAGAGTGAAATATTTGAATTCAAGTCAAAAATCTCTATGTCGACCTACGTCATCAAACAAGAAGGGGAACGACATGAAAGATACATAGGAAGTTAGGGTGGATAGGTTAGACGATGTTAGGATCAATAACATTATGTTCCCCAACCGTTAATATATGTTTCTAGATGTGACATTAGGGACTGCTGGCGCTGATTTCCGCGCGAACTCTAAACAAAGAGAAGTTTCCAATCCGGCTATAGGATCGAGCTAGACTTTTTCACGGTTGTGGAATCAAATGCCTCACCCTAGAGAAAATAAATTTCAACAAGTGGACCATTAGAGAGTTTTTCGAAGAATCACGTGTCATAGGCCTCAAAGCAGCAGCTTGTTTAGAGTGAAATCTTGGAATTCCGTCGAAAATCTCTATGTCGACCTGCGCGACCGAAACAAGAAGGGGAACGATAATGCGAAAGGTACATAGGAAGGTAGGGTGGATGGGTTAGACGATGGTAGGATCAATTACATTGCGTTCCCAACCGTTAATATATGTTTCTAGATGTGACATTGGGGATCGGCTTTGGCTGCCGATTTCAGCGCGAACTCAAAATAAAGAGAAGTTTCCAATCCGGCAATAGAATCGAGCTAGACTTTTTCGCGGTTGTGGAATCAAAGGGTTCATCCTAGAGAACTTAATTTGAACAAGTGAACCATTAGAGAGTTTTTCCAAGAATCACCTGTCATAGGCCTCAAAGTCGCACTTGTTTAGAGTGAAATCTTTGAATTCCGTCAAAAATCTATACGTCTACCTACGTGCGAAACAAGAAGGGGAACGACACGAAAGTAACATAGGAAGTTAGGGTGGATAGGTTAGACAATGCTACATTATGTTCCCCCCAACCGTTAATATATGTTTCTAGATGTGACATTAGGGGATCACCGGGCGCTGATTTCAGCGCCACTCAACTCAAAATAAAGAGAAGTTTCCAATCTAGCAATAGAATCGAGCTAGACTTTTACGCGTTGTGGAATCAAATGGTTCATCTTATAGAACCTAAATTTGTACAAGTGGACCATTAGAGAGTTTTTCCAAGAATCACCGTCATAGGCCATATAGCAAAGCACTTGTTTAGAGTGAAATCTTGGAATTCCGTCAAAAATCTCTATGTCGACCCACGTCAAAACAAGAAGGGGAACGACACGAAAGGTACATAGGAAGGTAGGGTGGATGGGTTAGACGATGGTAGGATCAATTACATTGCGTTCCCCAACCGTTAATATATGTTTCTAGATGTGACATTAGGGATCACTGGCGCTGATTTCAGCGCGAACTCAAATTAAAGAGAAGTTTCCAATCCGGCAATAGAATCGAGCTAGACTTTTACGTTGTGGAATCAAATGGTTCATCTTAGAGAACCTAAATTTGTACAAGTGGACCATTAGAGAGTTTTTCCAAGAATCACCGTCATAGGCCTTATAGCAAAGACTTGTTTAGAGTGAAATCTTGGAATTCCGTCAAAAATCTCTATGTCGACCTACGCATCGAAACATGAAGGGAACGACACGAAAGGTACATAGGAAGTTAGGGTGGATAGGTTAGACGATGGTAGGATCAATTACGCTTGCGTTCCCCAACCGTTAGTATATATTTTTGGTTGTGACGTTAGGGTATCTTTGGCGCTGATTTCAGCGCGAACTCAAAACAAAGAGAAGTTTTCAATCCGCTATAGAATCGAGCTAGACTTTTTCAAGGTTTGTGGAATCAAATGCCTCACCCTAGAGAACCTAAATTTGAACAAGTGGACCATTAGAGAGTTTTTCTAAGAATCACTTGTCATAGGCCTCAAAGTAGCACTTGTTTAGAGTGAAATCTTTGAATTCCGTCAAAAATCTATACGTCGACCTACGTCATCAAAACAAGAAGGGGAACGACACGAAAGTAACATAGGAAGTTAGGGTGGATAGGTTACACAATGCTACATTGCGTTCCCGAACCGTTGTTTCTAGATGTGACATTAGGGATCGGCCGGGCGCTGATTTCAGCCTTAACTCAAAATAAAGAGAAGTTTCCAATCCGGCAATAGAATCGAGCTAGACTTTTACGCGTTGTGGAATCAAATGGTTCATCTTAGAGAACCTAAATTTGTACAAGTGGACCATTAGAGAGTTTTTCCAAGAATCACCTGTCATAGGCCTTATAGCAGCACTTGTTTAGAGTGAAATCTTGGAATTCCGTCAAAAATCTCTATGTCGACCTACGTACCGAAACATGAAGGGGAACGACACGAAAGGTACATAGGAAGTTAGGGTGGATGGGTTAGACGATGGTAGGATCAATTACGCTATGTTCCCCAACCGTTAGTATATATTTTTCTGGTTGTGACGTTAGGGTATGTTTGGCGCTGATTTCAGCAGCGAACTCAAAACAAAGAGAAGTTTTCAATCCGGCTATAGGATCGAGCTAGACTTTTTTGCGGTTGTGGAATCAAATGCCTCACCCTAGAGAACCTAAATTTGAACAAGTGGACCATTAGAGAGTTTTTCTAAGAATCACTTGTCATAGGCCTCAAAGTAGCACTTGTTTAGAGTGAAATCTTTGAATTCCTCTAAAAATCTATACGTCGACCTACGTCATCAAAACAAGAAGGGAACGACACGAAAGGTACATAGGAAGTTAGGGTGGATAGGTTAGACAATGCTACATTACGCGCTCCCCAACCGTTGTTTCTAGATGTGACATTAGGGGATCACTAGCGCCGATTTCAAATACAACTCAAAATAAAGAGAAGTTTCCAATCCGGCAATAGAATCGAGCTAGACTTTTACGCGTTGTGGAATCAAATGGTTCATCTTAGAGAACCTAAATTTGTACAAGTGGACCATTAGAGAGTTTTTCCAAGAATCACTGTCATAGGCCTTATAGCAGCACTTGTTTAGAGTGAAATCTTGGAATTCGGTCAAAAATCTCTATGTCGACCTACGCATCAAACATGAAGGGGAACGACACGAAAAGGTACATAGGAAGTTAGGGTGGATAGGTTAGACGATGGTAGGATCAATTACGTTCGTTCCCCAACCGTTAGTATATATTTTCTGGTTGTGACGTTAGGGTATCTTTGGCGCTGATTTCAGCGAACTCAAAACAAAAAGAGAAGTTTTCAATCCGGCTATAGGATCGAGCTAGACTTTTTTTGCGGTTGTGGAATCAAATGCCTCATCCTAGAGAACCTAAATTTGAACAAGTGGACCATTAGAGAGTTTTTCTAAGAATCACTTGTCATAGGCCTCAAAGTAGCACTTGTTTAGAGTGAAATCTTTGAATTCGGCCGAAAAAATCTCTATGTCGACCTACGTACGCATCAAAACAATAAGGGGAACGACATGAAAGATACATAGGAAGTTAGGGTGGATAGGTTAGACGATGGTAGGATCAATAACATTGCGTTCCCCAACCGTTAATATATGTTTCTAGATGTGACATTAGGGACTGCTGGTGCAGATTTCACCGCGAACTCTAAACAAAGAGAAGTTTCCAATCCGGCTATAGGATCGAGCTAGGCTTTTTCACGGTTGTGGAATCAAATGCCTCACCCAAGCGAACCTAAATTTGAACAAGTGGACCGTTAGAGAGTTTTTCGAAGAATCACGTGTCATAGGCCTCAAAGCAGCAGCTTGTTTAGAGTGAAATCTTGGAATTCGTCGAAAATCTCTATGTCGACCTGCGTTCCGAAACAAGAAGGGGAACGACACGAAAGGTACATAGGAAGGTAGGGTGGATGGGTTAGACGATGGTAGGATCAATTACATTGCGTTCCCCAACCGTTAATATATGTTTCTAGATGTGACATTGGGGACTGCTGGCGCTGATTTCAGCGCGAACTCAAAATAAAGAGAAGTTTCCAATCCGGCAATAGAATCGAGCTAGACTTTTTCGCGGTTATGGAATCAAAGGGTTCATCCTAGAGAACCTAAATTTGAACAAGTGAACCATTAGAGAGTTTTTCCAAGAATCACCCGTCATAGGCCTTATAGCAGCACTTGTTTAGAGTGAAATCTTGGAATTCCGTCAAAAATCTCTATGTCGACTCCGCGTGCGAAACAAGAAGGGGAACGACACGAAAGTTACATAGGAAGTTAGGGTGGATAGGTTAGACGATGGTAGGATCAATTACGCTTGCGTTCCCCAACCGTTAGTAAATATTTCTAGTTGTGACGTTAGGGTATCTTGGCGACGATTTTTAGCGCGAACTCAAAACAAGGAGAAGTTTCCAATCCGGCTATAGGATCGAGCTACACTTTTTCGCGGTTGTGGAATCAAATGACTCACCCTAGAGAACCTAAATTTGAACAAGTGGGCCATTAGAGAGTTTTTCTAAGAATCACTTGTCATCGGCCTCAAAGTAGCACTTGTTTAGAGTGAAATCTTTGAATTCCGTCACAAATATCTATGTCGACCTGCGTACCGAAACAAGAAGGGGGAACGACATGAAAGGTACATAGGAAGTTAGGGAGGATAGGTTAGACGATGGTAGGATCAATTACATTGGCGTTCCCCAACCGTTAATATATGTTTCTAGATGTGACATTAGGGATTTGCTTTGGCACTGATTTCATGCCGAACTCTAAACGAAGAGAAGTTTCCAATCCGCTATAGGATCGAGCTAGGCTTTTCACGGTTGTGGAATCAAATGCCTCACCCTAGCGAACCTAAATTTGAACAAGTGGACCATTAGAGAGTTTTTCGAAGAATCACCCGTCATAGGCCTCAAAGCAGCACTTGTTTAGAGTGAAATCTTGGAATTCCGTCGAAAATCTCTATGTCGACCTACGTACCAAAACAAGAAGGGGAACGACACGAAAGGTACATTGGAAGTTAGGGTGGATGGGCTAGACGATGGTAGGATCAATTACATTGCGCTCCCCAACCGTTAATATATGTTTCTAGATGTGACATTGGGGATCGCCGGGCGCTGATTTCAGCGCGAACTCAGAATAAAGAGAAGTTTCCAATCCGGCAATAGAATCGAGCTAGACTTTTTCGCGGTTGTGGAATCAAATGGTTCATCCTAGAGAACCTAAATTTGACATTAGAGAGTTTTTCCAAGAATCACCTGTCATAGGCCTCACAGTAGCACTTGTTTAGAGTGAAATCTGGGAATTCCGTCGAAAATCTCTATGTCGACCTACGTACCGAAACAAGAAGGGGAACGACACGAAAGGTACATAGGAAGTTAGGGTGGATAGGTTAGACGATGGTAGGATCAATTACATTGCGTTCCCCAACCGTTAATATATGTTTCTAGATGTGACATTGGGGACTGCTGGCGCTGATTTCCGCGCGAACTCTAAACAAAGAGAAGTTTCCAATCCGGCTATAGGATCGAGCTAGACTTTTTCACGGTTGTGGAATCAAATGCCTCACCCTAGAGAACCTAAATTTGAACAAGTGGACCATTAGAGAGTTTTTCCAAGAATCACCTGTCATAGGCCTCAAAGTAGCACTTGTTTAGAGTGAAATCTTTGAATTCCGTCAAAAATCTATACGTCGACCTATGTACCGAAACAAGAAGGGGAACGACACGAAAGGAACATAGGAATTTAGGGTGGATAGGTTAGAAAATGGTAGGATCAATTACATTGCGTTCCCCAACCGTTATTATATGTTTCTAGATGTGACATTAGGGGATCAGCCGGCGCCGATTTCAGCGCGAACTCAAAATAAAGAGAAGTTTCCAATCCGGCAATAGAATCGAGCTAGACTTTTTCGCGGTTGTGGAATCAAATGGTTAATCCTAGAGAACCTAAATTTGAACAAGTGGACCATTAGAGAGTTTTTCCAAGAATCACCTGTCATAGGCCTCATAGTAGCACTTGTTTAGAGTGAAATCTTGGAATTCCGTCGAAAATCTCTATGTCGACCTACGTACCGAAACAAGAAGGGGAACGACACGAAAGGAACATAGGAAGTTAGGGTGGATAGGTTAGACGATGGTAGGATCAATTACATTGCGTTCCCCAACCGTTAATATATGTTTCTAGATGTGACATTAGGGACTGCTGGCGCTGATTTCCGCGTGAACTCTAAACAAAGAGAAGTTTCCAATCCGGCTATAGGATCGAGCTAGACTTTTTCACGGTTGTGGAATCAAATGCCTCACCCTAGAGAACCTAAATTTGAACAAGTGGACCATTAGAGAGTTTTTCCAAGAATCACCTGTCATAGGCCTCAAAGTAGCACTTGTTTAGAGTGAAATCTTTGAATTCCGTAAAAAATCTATACGTCGACCTACGTACCGAAACAAGAAGGGGAACGACACGAAAGGAACATAGGAAGTTAGGGTGGATAGGTTAGACAATGGTAGGATCAATTACATTGCGTTCCCCAACCGTTAATATATGTTAGTATATATTTCTGGTTGTGACGTTGGGGTATCTTTGGCGCTGATTTCAGCGTGAACTCAAAACAAAGAGGAAGTTTCCAATCCGCTATAGGATCGAGCTACACTTTTCGCGGTTTGTGGAATCAAATGCCTCACCCTAGAGAACCTAAATTTGAACAAGTGGCCCATTAGAGAGTTTTTCTAAGAATCACTTGTCATAGGCCTCAAAGTAGCACTTGTTTAGAGTGAAATCTTTGAATTCCGTCAAAAAATCTCTATGTCGACCGACGTCACCGAAACAAGAAGGGGAACGACACGAAAAGGTACATAGGAAGTTAGGGTGGATAGGTTAGACGATGGTAGGATCAATTACATTATGTTCCCCAACCGTTAATATATGTTTCTAGATGTGACATTAGGGACGGTTGGCGCTGATTTCACCGCGAACTTCAAATAAAAGAGAGAAGTTTCCAATCCGGCAATAGAATCGAGCTAGACTTTTTCGCGGTTGTGGAATCAAATGGTTAATCCTAGAGAACCTAAATTTGAACAAGTGGACCATTAGAGAGTTTTTCCAAGAATCACTTGTCATAGGCCTCAAAAAGTAGCACTTGTTTAGAGTGAAATCTTGGAATTCCGTCGAAAATCTCTATGTCGACCTACGCATCAAAACAAGAAGGGGAACGACACGAAAGGTACATAGGAAGTTAGGGTGGATAGGTTAGACGATGGTAGGATCAATTACATTGCGTTCCCCAACCGTTAATATATGTTTCTAGATGTGACATTAGGGACTGCTGGCGCTGATTTCCGCGCGAACTCTAAACAAAGAGAAGTTTCCAATCCGCTATAGGATAGAGCTAGACTTTTTTTTCACGGGTTGTGGAATCAAAATGCCTCACCCTAGAGAACCTAAATTTGAACAAGTGGACCATTAGAGAGTTTTTCCAAGAATCACCTGTCATAGGCCTCAAAGTAGCACTTGTTTAGAGTGAAATCTTTGAATTCCGTCAAAAATCTATACGTCGACCTACGTTCTGAAACAAGAAGGGGAACGACACGAAAGGAACATAGGAAGTTAGGGTGGATAGGTTAGAAAATGGTAGGATCAATTACATTGCGTTCCCCAACCGTTATTATATGTTTCTAGATGTGACATTAGGGGATCGCCGGCGCGCTGATTTCAGCCCTCAAAATAAAAGAGAAGTTTCCAATCCGGCAATAGAATCGAGCTAGACTTTTTTCGCGGTTGTGGAATCAAATGGTTCATCCTAGAGAACCTAAATTTGAACATTTAGAGAGTTTTTCCAAGAATCACCTGTCATAGGCCTCACAAGTAGCACTTGTTTAGAGTGAAATCTTGGAATTCCGTCCGAAAATCTCTATGTCGACCTACGCATCAAAAACAAGAAGGGAACGACACGAAAAGGTACATAGGAAGTTAGGGTGGACAGGTTAGACGATGGTAGGATCAATTATATTGCGTTCCCCAACCGTTAATATATGTTTCTAGATGTGACATTGGGGACTGCTGGCGCTGATTTCCGCGCGAACTCTAAACAAAGAGAAGTTTCCAATCCGGCTATAGGATCGAGCTAGACTTTTTCACGGTTGTGGAATCAAATGCCTCACCCTAGAGAACCTAAATTTGAACAAGTGGACCATTAGAGAGTTTTTCCAAGAATCACCTGTCATAGGCCTCAAAGTAGCACTTGTTTAGAGTGAAATCTTTGAATTCCGTCAAAAATCTATACGTCGACCTATGTACCGAAACAAGAAGGGGAACGACACGAAAGGAACACAGGAATTTAGGGTGGATAGGTTAGAAAATGGTAGGATCATTTACATTGCGCTCCCCAACCGTTATTATATGTTTCTAGATGTGACATTAGGGATCGGCCGGGCGCTGATTTCAAATACGAACTCAAAATAAAGAGAAGTTTCCAATCCGCAATAGAATCGAGCTAGACTTTTTCAAGGTTGTGGAATCAAATGGTTCATCCTAGAGAACCTAAATTTGAACAAGTGGACCATTAGAGAGTTTTTCCAAGAATCACCTTGTCATAGGCCTCAAAGTAGCACTTGTTTAGAGTGAAATCTTTGAATTCCGTCGAAAATCTCTATGTCGACCTACGCATCAAAACAAGAAGGGGAACGACACACGAAAGGAACATAGGAAGTTAGGGTGGATAGGTTAGACGATGGTAGGATCAATTACATTGCGTTCCCCAACCGTTAATATATGTTTCTAGATGTGACATTGGGGATCGCTGGCGCTGATTTCAGCGTGAACTCTAAACAAAGAGAAGTTTCCAATCCGCTATAGGATCGAGCTAGACTTTTTCACGGTTGTGGAATCAAATGCCTCACCCTAGAGAACCTAAATTTGAACAAGTGGACCATTAGAGAGTTTTTCCAAGAATCACCCGTCATAGGCCTCAAAGTAGCACTTGTTTAGAGTGAAATCTTTGAATTCGTCAAAAATCTATACGTCGACCTACGCATCAAAACAAGAAGGGGAACGACACGAAAGGAACATAGGAAGTTAGGGTGGATAGGTTAGACAATGGTAGGATCAATTACATTGCGTTCCCCAACCGTTAATATATGTTAGTATATATTTCTAGTTGTGACGTTAGGGGTATCCGGGCGCTGATTTCAGCGTGAACTCAAAACAAAGAGAAGTTTCCAATCCGCTATAGGATCGAGCTACACTTTTTCGTTGTGGAATCAAATGCCTCACCCTAGAGAACCTAAATTTGAACAAGTGGCCCATTAGAGAGTTTTTTTCTAAGAATCACTTGTCATAGGCCTCAAAGTAGCACTTGTTTAGAGTGAAATCTTTGAATTCCGTCAAAATCTCTATGTCGACCTACGTACCGAAACAAGAAGGGGAACGACACTAAAAAGGTACATAGGAAGTTAGGGTGGATAGGTTAGACGATGGTAGGATCAATTACATTATGTTCCCCAACCGTTAATATATGTTTCTAGATGTGACATTAGGGATCGGCCGGCGCTGATTTCACCGCGAACTCAAAACAAAGAGAAGTTTCCAATCCGCAATAGAATCGAAGCTAGACTTTTTCACGGTTGTGGAATCAAATGGTTCATCCTAGAGAACCTAAATTTGAACAAGTGGACCATTAGAGAGTTTTTCCAAGAATCACCTGTCATAGGCCTCAAAGTAGCACTTGTTTAGAGTGAAATCTTGAATTCCGTCGAAAAATCTCTATGTCGACCTACGCATCAAAACAAGAAGGGGAACGACACCTAAAGGTACATAGGAAGTTAGGGTGGATAGGTTAGACGATGGTAGGATCAATTACATTGCGTTCCCCAACCGTTAATATATGTTTCTAGATGTGACATTAGGGATCGCCGGGCGCTGATTTCAGCGCGAACTCTAAACAAAGAGAAGTTTCCAATCCGGCTATAGGATCGAGCTAGACTTTTCACGGTTGTGGAATCAAATGCCTCACCCTAGAGAACCTAAATTTGAACAAGTGGACCATTAGAGAGTTTTTCCAAGAATCACCCGTCATAGGCCTCAAAGTAGCACTTGTTTAGAGTGAAATCTTTGAATTCGGTCAAAAATCTATACGTCGACCTACGCATCAAAAAACAAGAAGGGGAACGACACGAAAAGGAACATAGGAAGTTAGGGTGGATAGGTTAGAAAATGGTAGGATCAATTACATTGCGCTCCCCAACCGTTATTATATGTTTCTAGATGTGACATTAGGGACGGGCGGGCGCTGATTTCAGCGCCGAACTCAAAAACAAAAGAGAAGTTTCCAATCCGCAATAGAATCGAGCTAGACTTTTTTTCGGTTGTGGAATCAAATGGTTCATCCTAGAGAACCTAAATTTGAACAAGTGACCATTAGAGAGTTTTTCCAAGAATCACCGTCATAGGCCTCAAAGTAGCACTTGTTTAGAGTGAAATCTTTGAATTCCGTCGAAAATCTCTATGTCGACCTACGCATCAAAACAAGAAGGGGAACGACACGAAAGGTACATAGGAAGTTAGGGTGGATAGGTTAGACGATGGTAGGATCAATTACATTATGCTTCCCCAACCGTTAATATATGTTTCTAGATGTGACATTGGGGACTGCCGGGCGCTGATTTCAAGCGAACTCAAAACAAAGAGAAGTTTCCAATCCGCTATAGGATCGAGCTAGACTTTTTTTTTGGTTTGTGGAATCAAATGCCTCACCCTAGAGAACCTAAATTTGAACAAGTGGACCATTAGAGAGTTTTTCCAAGAATCACCTGTCATAGGCCTCAAAGTAGCACTTGTTTAGAGTGAAATCTTTGAATTCGTCAAAAATCTCTATACGTCGACCTACGCATCGAAAACAAGAAGGGGAACGACACCTAAAGGAACATAGGAATTTAGGGTGGATAGGTTAGAAAATGGTAGGATCAATTACATTATGCGTTCCCCAACCGTTATTATATGTTTCTAGATGTGACATTAGGGGATCGGCCGGGCGCCGATTTCAGCAAATGAACTCAAAATAAAGAGAAGTTTCCAATCCGGCAATAGAATCGAGCTAGACTTTTTCATGTTGTGGAATCAAATGGTTCATCCTAGAGAACCTAAATTTGAACAAGTGGACCATTAGAGAGTTTTTCCAAGAATCACCTGTCATAGGCCTCAAAGTAGCACTTGTTTAGAGTGAAATCTTTGAATTCCGTCAAAAATCTCTATGTCGACCTACGCATCGAAAACAAGAAGGGGAACGACACGAAAGGTACATAGGAAGTTAGGGTGGATAGGTTAGACGATGGTAGGATCAATTACATTATGCTCCCCAACCGTTAATATATGTTTCTAGATGTGACATTAGGGATCGCCGGGCGCTGATTTCAGCGCGTGAACTCAAAATAAAGAGAAGTTTCCAATCCGCTATAGGATCGAAGCTAGACTTTTTCACGGTTGTGGAATCAAATGCCTCACCCTAGAGAACCTAAATTTGAACAAGTGGACCATTAGAGAGTTTTTCCAAGAATCACCTGTCATAGGCCTCAAAGTAGCACTTGTTTAGAGTGAAATCTTTGAATTCCGTCAAAAATCTATATGTCCGACCTACGCATCAAAAACAAGAAGGGGAACGACACGAAAAGGAACATAGGAAGTTAGGGTGGATAGGTTAGACAATGGTAGGATCAATTACATTATGCGTTCCCCAACCGTTAATATATGTTTCTAGATGTGACATTAGGGTATGCCGGGCGCTGATTTCAGCGCGAACTCAAAAAAAAGAGAAGTTTCCAATCCGGCTATAGGATCGAGCTACACTTTTTCGCTGGTTGTGGAATCAAATGCCTCACCCTAGAGAACCTAAATTTGAACAAGTGGACCATTAGAGAGTTTTTCTAAGAATCACTTGTCATAGGCCTCAAAGTAGCACTTGTTTAGAGTGAAATCTTTGAATTCCGTCAAAAAATCTCTATGTCGACCTACGTCTCCGAAACAAGAAGGGGAACGACACGAAAGGTACATAGGAAGTTAGGTGGATAGGTTAGAGGATGGTAGGATCAATTACATTATGTTCCCCAACCGTTAAATATATGTTTCTAGATGTGACATTAGGGATCGGTGCTGGCGCTGATTTCAAAGGCGAACTCAAAAAATAAAGAGAAGTTTCCAATCCGCAATAGAATCGAGCTAGACTTTTTCACGGTTTGGAATCAAATGGTTCATCCTAGAGAACCTAAATTTGAACAAGTGGACCATTAGAGAGTTTTTCCAAGAATCACCCGTCATAGGCCTCAAAGTAGCACTTGTTTAGAGTGAAATCTTTGAATTCCGTCAAAAAATCTATATGTCGACCTACGTCATCGAAAACAAGAAGGGGAACGACACGAAAGGAACATAGGAAGTTAGGGTGGATAGGTTAGACAATGGTAGGATCAATTACATTGCGCTCCCCAACCGTTAATATATGTTTCTAGATGTGACATTAGGGACGTCTGGCGCTGATTTCAGCGAACTCTAAACAAAGAGAAGTTTCCAATCCGCTATAGGATCGAGCTAGACTTTTTCACGTTGTGGAATCAAATGCCTCACCCTAGAGAACCTAAATTTGAACAAGTGGACCATTAGAGAGTTTTTCCAAGAATCACCCGTCATAGGCCTCAAAGTAGCACTTGTTTAGAGTGAAATCTTTGAATTCCGTCAAAAATCTATAAGTCGACCTATGCATCGAAAAACAAGAAGGGGAACGACACGAAAGGTACATAGGAAGTTAGGGTGGATAGGTTAGACGATGGTAGGATCAATTACATTGCGCTTCCCCAACCGTTAATATATGTTTCTAGATGTGACATTAGGGGATCGGCCGGGCGCTGATTTCAGCGAACTCTAAACAAAGAGAAGTTTCCAATCCAGCTATAGGATCGAAGCTAGACTTTTTCACGGTTGTGGAATCAAATGCCTCACCCTAGAGAACCTAAATTTGAACAAGTGGACCATTAGAGAGTTTTTCCAAGAATCACCTGTCATAGGCCTCAAAGTAGCACTTGTTTAGAGTGAAATCTTTGAATTCCGTCAAAAATCTATATGTCGACCTACGTACCAAAAACAAGAAGGGGAACGACACAAAAGGAACATAGGAAGTTAGGGGTGGATAGGTTAGACAATGGTAGGATCAATTACATTATGCTCCCCAACCGTTAGTATATATTTCTAGTTGTGACGTTGGGGATGCCGGGCGCTAATTTCAGCGCCGAACTCAAAACAAGGAGAAGTTTCCAATCCGCTATAGGATCGAAGCTACACTTTTTCACGGTTGTGGAATCAAATGCCTCACCCTAGAGAACCTAAATTTGAACAAGTGGGCCATTAGAGAGTTTTTCTAAGAATCAATTGTCATCGGCCTCAAAGTAGCACTTGTTTAGAGTGAAATCTTTGAATTCGCCAAAAATCTATATGTCGACCTACGCATCGAAACAAGAAGGGGAACGACACCAAAAGGAACATAGGAAGTTAGGGTGGATAGGTTAGAAAATGGTAGGATCAATTACATTGCGCCCCCAACCGTTATTATATGTTTCTAGATGTGACATTAGGGGATCGGCCGGGCGCTGATTTCAGCGAACTCAAAATAAAGAGAAGTTTCCAATCCGCAATAGAATCGAGCTAGACTTTTTTCACGGTTGTGGAATCAAATGGTTCATCCTAGAGAACCTAAATTTGAACAAGTGGACCATTAGAGAGTTTTTCCAAGAATCACCGTCATAGGCCTCAAAGTAGCACTTGTTTAGAGTGAAATCTTTGAATTCCGTCAAAATCTCTATATGTCGACCTACGCATCAAAACAAGAAGGGGAACGACACCGAAAGGTACATAGGAAGTTAGGGTGGATAGGTTAGACGATGGTAGGATCAATTACATTGCGCTCCCCAACCGTTAATATATGTTTCTAGATGTGACATTAGGGGATCGGCCGGGCGCTGATTTCCGCGCGAACTCTAAACAAAGAGAAGTTTCCAATCCGGCTATAGGATCGAGCTAGACTTTTTCACGGTTGTGGAATCAAATGCCTCACCCTAGAGAACCTAAATTTGAACAAGTGGACCATTAGAGAGTTTTTCCAAGAATCACCTGTCATAGGCCTCAAAGTAGCACTTGTTTAGAGTGAAATCTTTGAATTCCGTCAAAAATCTATACGTCGACCCACGCATCGAAACAAGAAGGGGAACGACACCTAAAGGAACATAGGAAGTTAGGGTGGATAGGTTAGACGATGGTAGGATCAATTACATTGCGCCTTCCCCAACCGTTAATATATGTTTCTAGATGTGACATTAGGGACGTCGCCGGGCGCTGATTTCAGCGCGAACTCAAAACAAAAAGAGAAGTTTCCAATCCGCTATAGGATCGAGCTAGACTTTTTTCGCGGTTTTGGAATCAAATGCCTCACCCTAGAGAACCTAAATTTGAACAAGTGGACCATTAGAGAGTTTTTCCAAGAATCACTTGTCATAGGCCTCAAAGTAGCACTTGTTTAGAGTGAAATCTTTGAATTCCGCCAAAAATCTCTATGTCGACCTACGCACCAAAACAAGAAGGGGAACGACACGAAAGGAACATAGGAAGTTAGGGTGGATAGGTTAGAAAATGGTAGGATCAATTACATTGTGTTCCCCAACCGTTAATATATGTTTCTAGATGTGACATTAGGGATCGCCGGCGCTGATTTCAGCGCGAACTCTAAAACAAAGAGAAGTTTCCAATCCGCTATAGGATCGAGCTAGACTTTTTTCACGGTTGTGGAATCAAATGCCTCACCCTAGAGAACCTAAATTTGAACAAGTGGACCATTAGAGAGTTTTTCCAAGAATCACCTGTCATAGGCCTCAAAGTAGCACTTGTTTAGAGTGAAATCTTTGAATTCCGTCAAAAATCTATATGTCGACCTACGCACCAAAACAAGAAGGGGGAACGACACGAAAGGAACATAGGAAGTTAGGGGTGGATAGGTTAGACAATGGTAGGATCAATTACATTGCGCTTCCCAACCGTTAATATATGTTTCTAGATGTGACATTAGGGATCGCCGGGCGCTGATTTCAGCAAGAACTCAAAACAAAGAGAAGTTTCCAATCCGGCTATAGGATCGAGCTAGACTTTTTTCACGGTTGTGGAATCAAATGCCTCACCCTAGAGAACCTAAATTTGAACAAGTGGGCCATTAGAGAGTTTTTCCAAGAATCACTTGTCATAGGCCTCAAAGTAGCACTTGTTTAGAGGAAATCTTTGAATTCCATCAAAAATCTCTATGTCGACCTACGCATTTAAAACAAGAAGGGGAACGATACCTAAAGGTACATAGGAAGTTAGGGTGGATAGGTTAGACGATGGTAGGATCAATTACATTGCGCTTCCCCAACCGTTATATATATGTTTCTAGATGTGACATTAGGGGATCCGGGGCGCTGATTTCAGCGCCGAACTCAAAAACAAAGAGAAGTTTCCAATCCGCTATAGGATCGAAGCTAGACTTTTTCACGGTTGTGGAATCAAATGCCTCACCCTAGAGAACCTAAATTTGAACAAGTGGGACCATTAGAGAGTTTTTCCAAGAATCACCCGTCATAGGCCTCAAAGTAGCACTTGTTTAGAGTGAAATCTTTGAATTCCGTCAAAAATCTCTATGTCGACCTGCTGCATCGAAACAAGAAGGGGAACGACACGAAAGGTACATAGGAAGTTAGGGTGGATAGGTTAGAAATGGTAGGATCAATTACATTGCGCTTCCCCAACCGTTAATATATGTTTCTAGATGTGACATTAGGGGATCGCCGGGCGCTGATTTCAGCGCGAACTCAAAACAAAGAGAAGTTTCCAATCCGCTATAGGATCGAGCTAGACTTTTTCACGGTTGTGGAAATCAAATGCCTCACCCTAGAGAACCCAAATTTGAACAAGTGGACCATTAGAGAGTTTTTCCAAGAATCACCTGTCATAGGCCTCAAAGTAGCACTTGTTTAGAGTGAAATCTTTGAATTCCGTCAAAAATCTATATGTCGACCCACGCATCAAACAAGAAGGGGAACGACACGAAAGGAACATAGGAAGTTAGGGTGGATAGGTTAGACGATGGTAGGATCAATTACATTGCGCTCCCCAACCGTTAATATATGTTTCTAGATGTGACATTAGGGGATGCCGGGCGCGATTTCAGCGCAACTCAAAACAAAGAGAAGTTTCCAATCCGCAATAGAATCGAGCTAGACTTTTTTCGCGGTTGTGGAATCAAATGGTTCATCCTAGAGAACCTAAATTTGAACAAGTGGACCATTAGAGAGTTTTTCCAAGAATCACCTGTCATAGGCCTCAAAGTAGCACTTGTTTAGAGTGAAATCTTTGAATTCCGTCAAAAATCTCTATGTCGACCTACGCACCGAAAACAAGAAGGGGAACGACACGAAAGGTACATAGGAAGTTAGGGTGGATAGGTTAGACGATGGTAGGATCAATTACATTGCGCTCCCCAACCGTTAATATATGTTTCTAGATGTGACATTAGGGATCGGCCGGCGCTGATTTCCGCGAAACTCTAAACAAAGAGAAGTTTCCAATCCGCTATAGGATCGAAGCTAGACTTTTTCACGGTTGTGGAATCAAATGCCTCACCCTAGAGAACCTAAATTTGAACAAGTGGACCATTAGAGAGTTTTTCCAAGAATCACCTTGTCATAGGCCTCAAAGTAGCACTTGTTTAGAGTGAAATCTTTGAATTCCGTCAAAAATCTATACGTCGACCTACGCATCAAAACAAGAAGGGGAACGACACGAAAAGGAACATAGGAATTTAGGGTGGATAGGTTAGAAAATGGTAGGATCAATTACATTGCGCTCCCCAACCGTTATTATATGTTTCTAGATGTGACATTAGGGACTCGGCCGGGCGCTGATTTCAGCCGAACTCAAAAAATAAAGAGAAGTTTCCAATCCGCAATAGAATCGAGCTAGACTTTTTTCGCGGTTGTGGAATCAAATGGTTCATCCTAGAGAACCTAAATTTGAACAAGTGGACCATTAGAGAGTTTTTCCAAGAATCACCTGTCATAGGCCTCAAAGTAGCACTTGTTTAGAGGAAATCTTTGAATTCCGTCAAAAATCTATATGTCGACCTCCACGCATCGAAACAAGAAGGGGAACGACACCTAAAGGAACATAGGAAGTTAGGGTGGATAGGTTAGACAATGGTAGGATCAATTACATTATGCCCCCAACCGTTAATATATGTTAGTATATATTTATAGTTGTGACGTTGGGGTATGCTTTGCGCTAATTTCAGCAGCGAACTCAAAACAAGGAGAAGTTTCCAATCCGCTATAGGATCGAGCTACACTTTTTCACGGTTGTGGAATCAAATGCCTCACCCTAGAGAACCTAAATTTGAACAAGTGGGCCATTAGAGAGTTTTTCCAAGAATCAATTGTCATCGGCCTCAAAGTAGCACTTGTTTAGAGTGAAATCTTTGAATTCCATCAAAAATCTATATGTCGACCTATGCATCAAACAAGAAGGGGAACGACAAAGAAAGGTACATAGGAAGTTTAGGGGTGGATAGGTTAGAAAATGGTAGGATCAATTACATTGCGCTCCCCAACCGCTATTATATGTTTCTAGATGTGACATTAGGGATCGGCCGGGCGCTGATTTCAGCGCTCAAAATAAAGAGAAGTTTCCAATCCGCAATAGAATCGAGCTAGACTTTTTCACGGTTGTGGAATCAAATGGTTCATCCTAGAGAACCTAAATTTGAACAAGTGGACCATTAGAGAGTTTTTCCAAGAATCACCCGTCATAGGCCTCAAAGTAGCACTTGTTTAGAGGAAATCTTTGAATTCCGTCAAAAATCTATACGCCGACCTACGCATCAAAACAAGAAGGGGAACGACACCTAAAGGAACATAGGAAAATTAGGGTGGATAGGTTAGACAATGGTAGGATCAATTACATTATGCGTTCCCCAACCGTTAATATATGTTAGTATATATTTCTGATGTGACGTTAGGGGTATGCCGGGCGCTAATTTCAGCAAAGAACTCAAAACAAAGAGAAGTTCCCAATCCGCTATAGGGATCGAGCTACACTTTTTTCAGGGTTGTGGAATCAAATGCCTCACCCTAGAGAACCTAAATTTGAAAAAGTGGGCCATTAGAGAGTTTTTCCAAGAATCAATTGTCATAGGCCTCAAAGTAGCACTTGTTTAGAGTGAAATCTTTGAATTCCGTCAAAAATCTATACGTCGACCTACGCATCAAAACAAGAAGGGGAACGACACGAAAGGAACATAGGAAGTTAGGGTGGATAGGTTAGAAAATGGTAGGATCAATTACATTGCGTTCCCCAACCGTTATTATATGTTTCTAGATGTGACATTAGGGGATCGCCGGCGCCGATTTCAGCGAACTCAAAATAAAGAGAAGTTTCCAATCCGCAATAGAATCGAGCTAGACTTTTTTCGTGGTTGTGGAATCAAATGGTTCATCCTAGAGAACCTAAATTTGAACAAGTGGACCATTAGAGAGTTTTTCCAAGAATCACCCGTCATAGGCCTCAAAGTAGCACTTGTTTAGAGTGAAATCTTTGAATTCCGTCAAAAATCTATATGTCGACCCACGCACCAAAACAAGAAGGGGAACGACACGAAAGGTACATAGGAAGTTAGGGTGGATAGGTTAGACGATGGTAGGATCAATTACATTGGCGCTCCCCAAACCGTTAATATATATTTTTCTAGATGTGACATTAGGGATACCGCCGGCGCTGATTTCCGCGCCGAACTCAAAACAAAGAGAAGTTTCCAATCCGGCTATAGGATCGAAGCTAGACTTTTTCACGGTTGTGGAATCAAATGCCTCACCCTAGAGAACCTAAATTTGAACAAGTGGACCATTAGAGAGTTTTTCCAAGAATCACCTGTCATAGGCCTCAAAGTAGCACTTGTTTAGAGTGAAATCTTTGAATTCAAAATCTATATGTCGACCTACGATCAAAACAAGAAGGGGAACGACACCTAAAGGAACATAGGAAGTTAGGGTGGATAGGTTAGAAAATGGTAGGATCAATTACATTGTGTTCCCCAACCGTTATTATATGTTTCTAGATGTGACATTAGGGGATCGGCGCGCCGATTTCAGCCAACTCAAAACAAAGAGAAGTTTCCAATCCGCTATAGAATCGAGCTAGACTTTTTCACGGGTTGTGGAATCAAATGGTTCACCCTAGAGAACCTAAATTTGAACAAGTGGACCATTAGAGAGTTTTTCCAAGAATCACCGTCATAGGCCTCAAAGTAGCACTTGTTTAGAGTGAAATCTTTGAATTCCGTCAAAAATCTATAAGTCGACCTACGTACCGAAACAAGAAGGGGAACGACACCTAAAGGAACATAGGAATTTAGGGTGGATAGGTTAGAAAATGGTAGATCAATTACATTGCGCTTCCCCAACCGTTATTATATGTTTCTAGATGTGACATTAGGGATCGGCCGGCGCTGATTTCAGCGCGAACTCAAAATAAAGAGAAGTTTCCAATCCGCAATAGAATCGAAGCTAGACTTTTTCACTGTTGTGGAATCAAATGGTTCATCCTAGAGAACCTAAATTTGAACAAGTGGACCATTAGAGAGTTTTTCCAAGAATCACCCTTGTCATAGGCCCTCAAAGTAGCACTTGTTTAGAGTGAAATCTTTGAATTCCGTCAAAAAATCTATACGCGACCTACGCATCAAAACAAGAAGGGGAAACCACACCTAAAGGAACATAGGAAG